>JAUZST010004472.1:0-16291 GCA_034779995.1 Parotocinclus haroldoi | reverse complement strand
CTCAGCATGTGTAAGGGTGCTGGTGCTGGTGGTGTTGGCACAGCACTGCACAGGCTGGCACCATTGGTATATAGGTTAGTGAAGCCTGGATCAGGTGTTATGCATCATTTTAGGCAGATATAAGAAAACACAGACTTGAAAAGCAAGCAACTCAAAATGGGCATGCAGAATCTGTAATCTGTAACACACAGGTCAGTATCAAACAGAGAAACAATAATGCCAAAGCTCAGACTTACCCAAAACAAGGACACCTTCTCACTGTGACAGCAAATCCTTTGGGTAAATCTGCTGCAGAAGCAGAATGCAGAGTTCCAACTACTGTTGCCCTCTGGTGGACAGGTGAAATACTTATCTGCGTGGACTGCATCGACGAAAATGTTCATTTATTTTCCCCCTTTCTATGCCAGCTTCATCTATACAGAGTTGTGGAGCAGAGTCCTAATCAGCACTACAAGGTGACAATACTGAACAGGGTGCCAGTCCAACACAAGGCACAGAAACATGCTTTAGAGACACTATTTACCCTAATGAATATCTTTAAAATGTGGAGAAGTCCAGAGGAAACCTACACAGACATGAGACAACGCTCACACTCCACACAGGCGGTGCCAAGGCCTGATTATGAACCCGAAATTCTGGAACTGTGAGTGTGCCAGTGTTGAACGAACTTCTGAAAGATTTCTATCTGAACTTGAATCGAAGTTCAATGACTCCTAGAAAATGAGTAAAAGATGACGAATATTAAAATAAGAGTTAAACTGATTTAAAGTTCTGCCTTCCACTCATTTCAATCTACGTGAATAAAATCAATTTTAATCTCACGTGAATTGTCGTGTTCGTTTAGTCCAATGCAATAATTAGCTGGTGATTTCCATAAAAATCAGTTTGAATTTGAATCCATTTACACCTCATAAATGAACCAGACTTAAACTTCCTCTGTAGTGCGGATGGAAGGAATAAAACATTCGGGTTAATGAGATTGGGGCTTCACACTCGCCTCCCCTGGCACGGCGCCTCATCGATTTTAATCAGGTCTGTTACTGTCCTGCTCAGATCGCTTATGCTAATAGTGTTAGCACCGTACTCTCGGGTCCAGTTTGCAGAAAGTGCGGCAATATGGAAAGCCAAATGGGTCAGACTGTGGCGAAAAATCAGGGATTCAGGGATGTTGACTTTTCAGCCTATCCATTCCTATCCATTCACAATGATCTTTCGTTGATCTGTGAGTTAAATTAATGATCCGTGAGCTAAATGATGACTACGGTGCCCTGCATATGGCATGGACAGGGTGCACCTAAGCACCCTGTTCAGCACAACGGGAAAGAACAATTTTTATACTTTTATATACTTTTATACACTTTTATACTTTCCTTTAAAGATTTCTTTCTGTCTTTCTAAACCTAAGCAACATTTATAGCTACATGCTAGGTCTGGGACATTGGTCTTAAGCTCAGGCTCAATTTGTTTGTTTGTTTATTTGGCTTCTTTAACGTCGCCATTGGCATCAGTGGCCATGTAAGCGACACACACGAGGTTACATCCATACAACAGTCACTTACATATATACGCACAAGTCAATGCCAATTTGGAGTAATCAATTAACCTAACATGCATGTCTTTGGACTGTGGGAGGAAACCGGAGTTCCCGGAGTAAACCCACACAGACACAGGGAGCACATGCAGACTCCACCCTGGGATTGAACCCGGGACCTTTGCTGTGAGGCAGCGGCGCTACCCTCCGAGCCACTGTGCTGCCCCTCAGGCTTAAATAACAAATATATAAAGATCTAGGGTGCATTGCTAACTGCAACATATTATCTACATCTTCAAACCCTAGGGACTTGAACACACAAATATCTCCCAAATAAAGCAAACGGGAGCAGACAAAGCCGAGCAATTAGGACAGAAACTGGACAGCTGCGCGTCCCTGGAGTGCAAACGTCTATCCAGAAAGTGTAAAATGATTCTAAGAATATCTGATCAAGCTGAGAAGGTCAGATCAGAAAAGAGAAACAGAAAAAAAAAGTGGGAGGAGGAAAACCCAAGCAGAATCTGAAGATAAAAGACCCAGACTGACTGTAAAAAACACACTGCACTGTAAGGTTTTGAATCGTTTTGTTTTTATTCTGGAAGCCTTAAAGTTTCTTTATGAAAAATTAAATGCTCAATTGACGACTTAAAACTCTAAACACGTTACCCTTGTAAACCAGGATAAAATCCTTAGCAAATAAAGATAAGCAAATTTAATTGCAGTATGCGCGTGTTTATCTTTTTTTTTTTGTTGGTATTTTAATAAACAAAGAGCTCTTTGTCTGTCATAGATATACACAGGCGATGAACCTGACCTCACCAGAGGTGGGATACCAACCAATGGTTGCCCCTATTTGACAGGAACACAATGAAGGAAACTTGGAATGTGTTAGAGCTTCCACCGTGCACATGCAAACGCGTCGCCGGCAGCACGGCCGTCCGCCATTACAGAGGGAATTCCGATAGCCGCTTTTATTAGCATAGCGGCTAACGGCGTGATAGCAAACACCTGGAGGCTCTTCTATATTATAACGAGCCTCAGCACACCTCATTTGGGACGCCTTCCAGCCCTCTTTCACTGAGTGTGCATCGCCCTCTAAGGCTGAGCTCACACTTCCCCTCTGGCCCTCCGGAGCTCTCCAACGCCAGGTAATTGATAGGCGCCCCAGCATGGTGCGTTTACATGTTTTCTGCACCTTTGCCCTCTAGCGTTTCGGTGCCCCGCACGGCTGATACGTATGTTCACCAGCTGGGGGTGCCCTTCCATCATGGGACGCATCACAGCTGTGCTGAACCTTCCCTTTTTAGTTCGTCGTGCTGGAAGGGCCTTTTGCTTTTCCTTTCCGCATTCTTATTATACGTCGTGGGGTTCCTTCCTTCCCACATCCTTGGGTCCTTAACCAATATCATAACAGAATATAATGTTTTTAAAATATTAAATGACAGTATTTGACACTAAATTGCAGTGAGTCCTGTCACACATTCCATTAATCAAATATAGCATAGTGTGCGTGCTGACACGCCACGTCAGAGTCACGTCCTCGTAGCGCAGGAGTAAAAACAAAATCAGCTGCTTCCAGAATTCCCCAGCGTAAGGCATCACTGGTTTCTCCACTGGGAGGAGAGACAAGAAGCTTCCTGACAATTAAAGCGTGAGCCTGAGGGATTCGAGACGTCTGATGTCGTCTCCCGCACGTCAGCGTCAGCTCTGAGATGCTCGGCTTCGTTCTGAGGTGGATGAAAAAGAGAATTAAAGAACAAAAAACGAGCTGCCAAAAGCGCGAACGTGGCTCTCAGCGGAAACGTGAAGTTTGACCTAAAGCTTTAATTACCGCAGAAATGGCGAATCAGCGAATGAAAGTGCTGGAGCTTGTCTTCTTTAAAGTCAGACCAACAAAGCAAACATCCAAACAGCTTCGACTAGGGGTGCCCAGCATTGGGTATCATTTAGCTTTACCTCAGACTAGACATAGCCAGGTATCCATACATCTGGACTCTGGGTGCCAGGGACCCCAGTGGACGATTGGTGCCATAAGCCATAACCTCGAGTCCAGTGGGGTTCCTTGGAACCAGTCAGCCCAGGTTATTGTGTCCTGTTTCCATTTGCAGTAATTGTGAATTTGCTGGGCATGTGATTGTCATGTGACCAGTCTTGCCATTGGCACCACTTTGCAGAACTGCTGTGCCAACCAAATGCCCGGTTAAACTGCCTGGTTCTCTTATTTACTGATTCTTTTTTAAAGCAAAAAGGTCTCAAGCTCTCTGAAGTGCACTTGGTGCTGCTCCCGTTTCTGTTTGCTCCCTGCCTAATTAAGCTGCTCTGCCAGTCCAGAAACACACACACTCTTAGTGGGGTGGTATGTATGAGTGTGTGGTTTCTAAATTAGCTTCCTGACAACAAGCCTCCCCCCCCACACACACACAAACGCTGTAATCACACATGATTTCCACCTTTATTTATAAAACAATGTGTCCTCGCTTCTATTCTGTTCGCCTGAAAAAATCTTGCGTTTTCGCGGTTACCTTGATTTCCTCCGTCTTTTCATCGTGGCAGCCCTCACACCTCCACATCCACCCGGGTCCAGAAGGGAAATATGTAAATGACACAGGTACGAGCTGATTCATTATGCATGCTTTATTCAGATCTCCTGTAAACACGGCAGGTTCCTTTGAAGCTACGCACCTAAACTTTAGATATCTCCACATCACACAGGTTTCTTCAAAGCAGAACACACACGCGTTATGCCGTTAATCCGCCGTCTGAGGCTTTCACTCTAATGAGAGATAACGATCGGCTCAGGTTTGAGTTGGACAAACTGCGAACAAGCCAAACGCATTAAAATGTGCTCATCCAAATATTGGCGTGCAATATTTATTACAACACAATGCACAAGAAACTAACATTCATGGTCATGGAGGTCTTGGGCCTAACTGGCACTCGAACTGTTGGCACAGAAATGCCATGGTTTCAATCCGGTTGCCATAGAATCGTCTAAAAATGGTTGACTTCTTGACATCAGAGGTCCAACTTGATAAATCAGGCCAATCAGCTCAATGACTTTCTAAAAGCAGAGGATCACGCAGTAGCTGTTGGTTAACGTGAACAGTTAGAGGAACAGTGTGAGTGCAGGACGAGTCGGATTTGGAGGGATTAGGAGAGGAAAAGCTGATGGAGACACTTGTGAGAAAATTGAAGTGACCCCCGGGGTGAGGTGTAATCGTTACGGTTATCCCTCTGATCTCGCTGCGACTGCAGCTGGACACAAAGAAAAGCCAAAATGAATCTGAATGGAAATTTGACTCATGCGCTCCTCCCCGGCACTAAGCTGGTGGATATGCACTGAAACCATAATACTGTCCTTCAGTTCCCCGAAAACAATCACGTATGGGTTCCAGCCTCCTGGCACAGTTGGTGTTCAAGCCCTGCTGGTTTCATAAGTTCATACGTTTCATACAGTTTCCAGTCTCAGCCTGTATTCCACCAGATTAGCTCCCAGTTTCACCAGTGGCAGAGTCCGAATCCAGAGTCCACTAAATAACAGATAAAAAAAGCCTCCAGTCTAGAAAAACAAATACAGAATAAAACAGTTCAGAACAGAGCGATCTAAACTGACCAAACTGACCTAGAACCAAAAGAGTCCAAAATAATATAATGTAATGTAATGTAATGTAATGTAATGTAATGTAATGTAATATAATATAATATAATATAATATAATATAATACAAAAGGTATCTTACATTGTTGCTATAGAGGGCTTGTGTTCTTTTTAACCTCCTGCCAAATGATTTTCATTTACATGTCATTCCCGGTTTCCACTTTCATCTAAAATAACACTCCTTGTGTAACATCCTGATGAGGAGCGGCTTAATGATGAGGTGAAGTATAGGTGCATTTGGCCCCGTCCCCCCCCTCCTCTACCTACTCCACTTAATAAAAAGCAGAGCGCGATGTCCAGTCGTTACGCAGACTCCGGCACTTTTGATTTTTAATTGTCCATTGTAATCCTCTCCACTCGAGGACTGCAAATGTGCCGTTTGAAATCCAGGCCTAAGACGGCGAGGGGGAGGGAAGCGTGGGAGAGGAGGCTGCATTCAACTCGGCCCACTTCACAGTGGTTGTTAAATTAAAAGGTTTGGTCCAACTGAAATGTAAATCACACTTCTCGAAAACAAATTAGGCCCCAAAGATAACAGCATGGCGCTCGGTCAATAAAAAACTGGCAACACCAAGTTGTTTTGCTTAACTGTATTGCAGTGGGTATAGGGTGATCGCAAGGTGAAAGGAATATCTGGGCTACATCACTGACATGAGTCACAGAAAGTGAGCACAGGACTATCCTTATTAGTGGCGTATGTGTCCTAACGTTCTTGGATTCACAATTCCTTAACTATTATAAAAAAACATGTGGACCGCAAAAGAGGTTTCTAATAGTTTTTAGCAACCAAGGGCCATATTCAAGAAGAAACAGTGTGTCTGTGGTGTATTAACGCATCACACAGAATAATCCTGTGCTACCAAGGTCGTGACTCTGAGTACCTAAAGAACCGAGATGGTGGAAACCCCTTGCCAGACAAACTAGGGAGCACAAAAGGGAGCCCAGTTCATGTTAGCAATGAGGTTACAGATTAAACAATACAGTTTTAGTTTAGGGTAAAAGTTCTGGTTTAATCCGTCTTTGCCTCTTTGTCCTTGCATAGTGTGGAGTTCTATTACTTCCTGACTTGTCTTCCTACTTGTCTGGGACTTCCTACTGCCAAGTTTGAGTTCACTGAGAGTTGGATCCTTAGATCTGAGGAACACAGATGTAAATGAGACTGACGGTAGCACAACTCAACCCTAAACCAGGACCAAACAGGCTGGGAGTGGGTAACCTAGATATAGACATGCGCTGGGAACAGGGCAAGTAAGTGAAAACAGGAGCAACCCAAGACAGGGCGCCAATCCATCATCTGGCACGTAGACTCACACAGTAAGGGCAGTTTAGAAACCTCAGTTAATGTAACATGCATGTCTTTGGACTGTGGGAGGAAAACTGAGTACCTGGAGTAAACCAAAAAGGACATGGGGAGGACATGCAGACTCCATACAGAAAGGACCCAGGTTGCTCCACCTGGGATCGAACCGTTTTGTGTGAGGCAACATTGCTACCCTCCTAGCCACCACGCTTGCCCAAATTTTGGTTTGCTTGCTGTGATTTAAGCTGATCCAAGGTCGCCAATTTGAACATTTAGATCCATAACGGCCATCCTAAAGGACAGACTTATAAAAGATATAACATAAAACATGTAAGACAGAAATAAAAAATATATGAAAATAGAGCCCTTCAAATAAAGTAGTAAACAAAACACCACACAGCATTCAAAAAACTCTTCACTATATGGTGAAGGTGATGTTCAAACAAGACCCTGCTTGGTGTCATATATCGCTAGTGCATTTTTTATTAATTCCAGAAGTACATTTGAGCGCTCGTTTATCTGTGTAGATCTATGTTCTTTCTAGGTCTCAGGTCAGTGAGCAGGATGTAGATGAACAGGTCGCACTGTGGCCTCTCTCTCTCTCTCTCTCTCTCTCTCTCTCTCTCATTCTCTCTCTTTCTCTCTCTTTCTCTTTCAGAAATCCTCAAAGGTGCTATTACTCACCTCAATCAGCCTCTTGTTTGGCCCACTTTGCCTCAATTAAAGCCAGTTGGAGTTACAAATTTGCTGTGAATTAAGCTTGTTGATATCCTGAAACAGGCATTGGGAAAAGGTGGGGGTGAATGGTCCTCAGAGGGGGGTGTATCAGGACTCATCTTGGCCTTGGAAGCTCTGATGCCAGTGATACTCAGGTCTAGGGAAAGAGGCCACCTCGTCAAGCCTGTCCCTCGATGAAGAACAAAGGCAGCCATTGTCAGCCTTGGAAGTGATGGGTCTGCAAATGGAATCCTTCAATAGGAAACAATGACAGCCGGATCGGTTTTGTGCAACCAGAGCTCAGGCCAGGTGCCCCTCCTCGACTTCTTAATTGACCTCATTTGTTACTCATACCTCCCGGTCGCGCTCGCTATCGCCGGTCCAGGTCAGTGGCCACTCAGAGGAGCCACCTCCTCTACCCTTACCGACTTCATTTCGGCCTGTGAAACAGGACGCCCCCAAAATATCCCAATTACACTGCCACTTCATGTTCTTTTGTGACTGGATTTTGCTTACTCTTCCCCCCTCGTAGGCACAAAGGGACGAATTGTGCTGTGCCAGAGGCTCAAACAGGTATGGCTGTTCGTACAGGAAGCCAGAGGGATCACATGTGTGGATAATTACCTCAAGCTTTTAATGGCCCCCAGTAGAGGCCGGTAATGGACTCAGAGTTATGTAAACTGTCATTTATACGCCTGCTTCTGTGCTGTCCTCTCCTGGCTCTCCTGGAGGATCCGATTCGCTGGCATTACTGCGGAGACGTCGGAGCCGTTAATGTACTGTGCACTTGTAGGGCGGTGCACCTCATATCATTAGCCAGATGTTAAGTGTAGTCGCTTGTAGTTGTTCAGTGTAGCACGTAATGGCCTGAGCGCAGGTGCAGACATACATCCTAATTGCGTGAAGTGCTTTAAGCTTGTAATCGCCCGTCTATGAAAAAAAATGTTAATCTATTGCAATGTTCTCTAAACAGAAAACTGATTATTAGCTTTACCAGATCCAGGATGCAGTTTACAATATTTACAATAGATTTTGGAATATGACTACTGCGATTTGCTTAGGGTTTGACAATCAGACTTTGGCTTAGTGTTTACTTTCCAGTTTACCTTCATGATTTCACTCCAAGCTCCACATTGCTACATGAACCTTGCATTCATTGTTTCCATTCATTGAAAGTCCCCCTAACGCCACCAACGCCACCAACTTTACTCTTGGATCAACTGTTGCCAACGTTCTCCAAAACCCTGATCGTCCACCAAAAAGCCAGCAAATCTTGTGTGAGGCTACTCCGGTACTGAAACCAATCCAGTAAGAACAAGCGCTTTCACACCAGAGGAACTATTTCATAGTTTTTAGAATGGTGCCCCTTTGATGTTGTTCTGAGAATGATTGTAGTTTTTAGAATGGCATTATAGGGACTTTTATCTTCTACTTCAAGGTAGGGTCATTTCTCAGGGTCAGTGCATAAGAACCCTGAGTGATTTAAGTATGTAAGTATGTATGTAATTATGCGGTTCAAACTTCAAGAGTGCAGCGATTGGTCCAGATATAGTCCCACAAGTGTCTGTGTTGAGCTAAACCGCTATGTTTAAATCCACTTGCACAATGCCAGCCATATGAACAACCTATATTCCCTTAAAATGGCAAAAAAAATTTGAATTAGTGAATTTCAGGCTTTACATACCCTATATGCGATGACGGAGGTACAGAGAACGAAACAGTGCCATGCAATGTTCCTACCGGCAGTGTAAATGCACACCAGAAAAGGTCCTGGAACCATTGTAGTTCTCACAGGGGTAAAATTCCTCCATAAGAATTACCCCTAGGAAATTTATAAGTGGCAGTTTAGAACTGGGTAGTGAGTATGACAGCCAAATTCAGGCCAGTTCTGTAAGTTTGTGTGGGAATCTGCTGCCTAACCGAACTGTTTGAGTGAAGGTGGGACCCTCTTGCTCAACAAGCTCCTCATGACAACAGAACGTTGCAAAGCACTTCATAAATGTGCCGTTGTTTGCAATGGAATTTTTTTCCTGGGACTCATTTGTGGTTAATAATGCATTTTTGTGCCTCTAAATCCTCCAACAATGCCTTCCTTGGTGGTATCTTAAAGTTGGCATAAGGTTGCAGTCCGTTTCATCTGCACATTCGAGTTGGCTGTCACAGGCAGAAGGGTTGGCTTAGGCAAAAGCTAATTAGCCAAATTTCTTTATGATTTTCTCTTGTCTGTCATCTGACACATTCCCTAAAAAGTTATGGTGCCGCCAATTACCGCCCGGCGGCCCTGGCCTCGGCACGAGCACGTGTGGCGTTCGAGGCGTCGAGGTGGCGTGTTTAGTGGCCGGGTCTTTGTCGACGGGAATGAGAATGAAATTAGACTAATAGGAAGCTTGTTTCCAGCCGCTGATTAAAAGGCCTTGCTGATCCTCAGGCATCACCCGTGTCCGTTTTTGAACACACAGAGAGTACGAGTGAAAGCGTCAGATTGCTCCTGTAATGTCATTTCGGACATCAGCCCGCCTGTCTCCTCGGGGACATCTTTCCTCTGCCTTCCTTGTTTTTTTTTTTTTTTTCCGTGTGTTTGCGTCTCTTTCCTTTGGGCTGCTAATTAGGCAGAGCGTCCAAAATTAATCAACGAATCCACTAGGGCGAAGGACGATCTGTCTGGAAACAAAGTGCACTCGCCTATGCACTCCGGAGCCCTCGGCTATGGCGCGAGAGCCAAACAACCAAGCAGACGGCCAAGTGACACAAAAATTCATATAAGTATAAAATTTTGCACTCATTTTCCGTGTCAGCTTGTCACATCTAATTATAAATGCTGATTTGCTTGTTGTGGTAAGCGAGCTCATGGGAGCTCGGTCATCTGAACACCGTCATATGGTGAACGTCTGCGGCGAGGCAGCCGGGCTACACTTTCTACACCTTAGTAGGCTTTGGAATCCAATGAAATATTGGGTAATGAGAGAAAAAGAGAAATGTTGTGGATCTCTTAGAGCTTTTCACACAATTCTCAGTTAATCTCATTGAAACTCAGTCTTAGCATTCACCATCTGATCTTCGTCTCAAAGATCTCGAAGCGTCTCGGAGACGCTACTGATATCCAGGCTTTTTATCGGCATATATACCACCCTCTTTCTTTGTTAAGTTCCTTTATTGCTCTCGCTCTCTTTCTTTGTTTTTTTTTTTTTTTTAATAAACACTAATTAGAACAGAGCCTGGAGGCTATTTGCGACCTTTCCATATGGAAATGTAGACATGGTTTTATGGAAGGAGCTATGGGATTATGAAGGGTTCTGTGTCGCACCACTCCGGGCACGTTTCTCACTTTTGATACTGATACATCTGTTTGGTGAGATGCTTGCCAGTGAATGGCAGCAGACAGATCGTTGACAGGTGTAAAAAGCGCACAGCGAATGTCGTCTCATGTCACTCATGCTTGAGACAGTGCTTCCGTTTTGGTCCCTATAAGGATCCTTGTGCCAAGCAACACCTTTGCAGAGGCAAGAACCTACATTTTTGGAGAACGACAAGACAGTCACCAATATACTAAAACATTCTTATAAGACTTCCTATACAGAACTGTCTAAAAGCAGGGGGAACAGGAAATGCTATAGTATGGAATAATATTTAGGATAGCATGATGCTCGGCTGCATGCTTTGCATCGCAATAGTGGAACGGACAGCACTGTGGCTCGGTGGGTAGCACCGCTGCTGCATAGCAAGAAGGTCCTGGGTTCAATCCCAGGGAAGAGCGTCCTGAGTCCTTTCTGTATGGAGTCTGCTTGTCCTCCCCGTGTCTGCGTGGGTTTACTCTGGGTACTCCGGTTTCCTCCCACAACCAAAGACATGCATGTTAGGCTAACTGATTACTCGAACGTGTGTGTGTATATATGTGCCTGGTGATGAGATGAACCCGTGTATAGATATAACCTTATGTTTGTTGCTGAAATGGCCACTGATGCTGACAGAAGCCAAATAAACAAACAAAAGTGGAAAGGAACCTGTGTTCCTGTGTTCTCAGCACAACAGTGACACCGACATGGTAGAGCCATGGTAGTGACATGGTTAGTGTGTCAGGTGTATTAGTGTTGAAACACGTCAGTCTCACCCCACTAGGTCACCAATTATCATTATCCAAGCACTACTGTTACTGTGCAATACTATAACTGACATGGCTGGCGAACTAATGGACTATAGATGCAGTAACGGTCTCTAACAGCTTTTTACCAACATACGCTCTCATTATAGCAGTGTATACAGTGGTTAAACAGAGCAGTTAATCAAGTCGAGCAATCAAATAATGGAAAATGATAGTTTAACATAAGTTCAATTGTAGCATTTACTTAATTTTACTATTACTACAACTATTCAATTAACATCTAGGCCACCCAAGTAGGATTGGTCCCTTTTTGAGTCTTGGTCCCCTCAAGGTTTCTTCCTTCTTTATTCAGTGAGTTTTTCCTTTCCACTGTTGCCCTAGGCTTGCCCAATATGGGATTGGCCTTTTAAGATTATAAAGCTGATCTGAGACAATGCACCATTGTAAAACGTCCTATATAAATACATTTGAATTTGAATCCTGAACTGTTGAGTTTTATATAGTCTGCTGTATCATAGCAGATCCTCTTACATAACCTTGGCCAAAGCCACAAAGCTTATTTTATAAGTCTAGAGAGATCTCATGTAATTTAGTGAGTAATGGACTGAAAGTGAAATGTAAAACCAAAACACCGAACTCTAATGCTGATGAACTGCTAATGTTAATTGCTCAGCTTAAAAGCCAAGAGGATTCAGTTCCTGTTTTTTACTCAGTTGGTTACTACCAGATTTAGGATCTACTGGGACCTATTTTGCACTAAGAATACGGAGCTATAAATGTAAAAATAAAGAAACACAGGATAAACACAACTGAGCAAATGTTATTGTGAGTCTGAATCACTGTATACTAAATCGTGAATTATGAATCGAGTTTCGGCTCAAGCGAATCATGCTTGACTCTTCCGAGTTCATAGTGCAAGCGTGCCGAGTACCGAGCAAACGACGAGAACTGACAGAAATGTTTCTAGCCAAAACACGCCATTAACCGAGTTTGACAAGTTCCAAGGTGGTCCAGAACAGAGGTACCACTGTAATTACGTTCTTCACTTTCAGTGTCTCCACAAAGTTCTGCGTGTAACTCCACGGTCGCCTGATCCCTCAAGAGAATCCTGAACCAAGGCTATGGTAATAAGCCTATAAAGAATAATTGGACTGAAATCAGGCAATCTGTATACATGCACTGAGAAATCTGATTACTGATCTTAAATCCAGCTCCCTTGATTGGCTTATTTAATCTGATTTCTAGATCAAAATAATGAGATAACTACAGAAATCTGGCTATGATCGGATTATTAAGTGGGATTCATTTGAAATATCTATTTTAAACGGTATTTCTAATTTAACAATAATAATACTAATAAGCCTAATACTTTTGTACATAACTACCGGTGCATGTCATAATGTCTGTCGCAGAGTATTAGTGGTTTCTGATGTCAAAATAAAAGTCAAATGGGAAGTTGCGTTTGCACGATTTTATCTGCGTCTGCTTAAGTTGATGATTATTTGCTTAAAGTTAAAAGGAATTCTTCTTCATATTTCGAGCATATTTAAAAGAGCCCGCATTGTTGATATGATTTAACATGCTTTTAAAATTACTCGCAACGTCGATTTGACTCGCCAGTAAATCCGAGTCGTAACAAGCGAAATGTATCATTTGTGACGGAGAAGCTAAGAGAGAGGTTTTTATCCGTATGAATATACATTTTTAAAAAGCCGTAAATTAGTAGACGGGCGAGCCAGTTGAATGGCAATTTGCATATTTCGAACTTTAAAGTGCTCTCACAATTAGCTCAAATGTAACATGCTTTAATTTGGCAGCATAATTAACATGCCGTGCCAAAATAAGTTCCTAAAATTGATTGACCCTCACTGAGGCGAAGACAGCCGGAGTGCTTTATGCATTTTTAAATAAGAGATGGAGGGAGCGCTGGAATGACGGGTGACACGGCGGACAGGAGCAACCCTACGGAGTGGCGCGCGCAGCCTTTGTGCGCCTGGCATTTAACTTATGAATAATGTCTATAAGCGGCCCGAGCCTGCACTCGCCCGCACAGACGAAATGTATTCCTGGGGTGGCTGAGGCTCTCTGGAGATTTCCCTCTTGTGAGCGGTGTGTGTGTGTGTGTGTGTGTGTGTGTGAAAGAGAGAGCTTGTGAGTGTGTAATTACTGATCAGTGTTCTGTTTGCGAGCATGAGCGGCCTCAGTCGGAGCGGCGAAATGAAAGCTTACTGATGTTTGAGCTGCATACATTTGTCCTTGAACGTGGCCTGTGTGTGGTTTCGTTTCGTACCACTTGTTTGTTGCTGTCATCCAACCCCCCTATTTCACTGCGTGCTGGCTCCGAGGTCCTTATGTTACCCATAGTCCTTTGAGAAAGGTCTCCCTTGGGCAGGGTGGCTAGATTGTGGGTGGCACTCTGCCCTATTGACCACCGATGTCCCCTTTGCGGCTGAGTTAAGGACGAGCATTCCTCCGGGCCACCGATGCAGAGTAACCACAGAGCACGGTGACGTCTGGAACAAGAGTCCACACCAGGGCAGAAAGCCACACAAACCACAAAGAGAGAGAGAAAGAGAGAGAGAGAGAGAGAGAGAGTGAAAGAGAGAGCACACAGACCCTCTCTATCAGATTACTCCTGCTTGTTTTACCTTCAGAAGATGCTTTAACACTGTCACGCTCTGATATTACAGCTAACGTATCCCGTTATACTTGAACCTCTTTCAGAGACCGTGTTTCTCCCTGAGGGGCACTGATACGGGTGCTGCATACAAAGCGAGGTCTTCACTTTAACCCTATCGTACCCACCCACCTGGTTTTTGCTTCCTTTACCAATAGCTAATTAAGCAAACAACCCATTAGCCTCTCAACAATTATTATTGATAGTATTACAACATCGATATATATTAAGTAAGTAAATAAGTAAGTAAAACGTATTTATATAGCACTTAGCCCAGACAGCAGTCACAAAGTGCTTTAAAAATAACAACATGGAACAATAAAATGTACAATTTCAATATTTATTTATTTATTTTTTTAAACTGTACTCCACAGAAAGCCAGTGGTGAGACTTTAGCAGATGGGGTTATGTGAGACCTTTTATATAAAAGTAGATAAGTAATCAGAATACAATGTTTATGCACAGGTTTAAGGACGGTTTGTGAAACATTTAGTCGGGCAGATTTTTTCGCAAACTGTTATGTAATATAAAGTGTTTTTTTTTCCTCACAAAAAAAAAAAAAACTGCAAGCAACCAATACGAAACTGCATCAGGGATGAAGCTAAAGACAGCAGCCGAAGTGTAAACAAATGTGGTGATATGAAATGATCATATACTGATTCAAATATAGACACGCACGATGAAATATAAACAACAGCTAAACATACTTCGCTGGCTGCACACAACCAAGAGGGATTGAGCCCACACTAAATTCCAGGACAGACAATACAGTAGCACCTTTTAAACACTTAAGCCGACTGCAAATTGTTTTTGGCAGAGGAAGTTACAAACTGTGATGCAGGTCCTCCTTATGACAGTATATAAGGCAAAGTAAATAAATATTAATGATGATAAATGTCATTAAGCTATGTGCAAACAAAAGAAATGTAATCAAAGTATGACCTAATATTTATGGCAGGAAAAAGACACATGCTAAACCTTGTGTAATTTGACCAGATGATTACAAAACGTCTGAAGCTTAAAGACAGACCTTTATTTTGTTGATTTAATTACATTTTGTCATCATCGTTGTAAGTATTGTTATTATTTAATTGTATAAATGTATTGTTTAATTATTTCTTTATTATTTACTTAATTTACTTATTTTTCCATTTTCACCATAGTTTATCCTGGTCAGGGATAATAATAATACTAATAATATTAATATGAATGATTCAGTGCATGAAATACTAACGACAGAATTAGTAAAGAAGCACAGTTTTAAGACTATTTCATTATTAATTGGCGTTCAGTTTGTTCTAGCACATAGTGCGTAATAAATAGAACGAATTGCAAATTCATTTGAATTCTACCTGGCTGTACAACATGCTGGAACAAACACTACCCCTTCATCACTGTGCAGATAGGAGCCATAGAGTGTTAATTAATGTAAGACGAGCTCTTTGCCAATTATGTTATAGTTTTTTTGTGCATAGCCCCTCACCCCAATCATGGCTGGTCCGCCGCTCATTGTGCTTCTTGCTTTTGCTGCTACAGCGAGTTTTTGTGCCCCTTTCAGAGAGGAGGGTGGAAGTGTGAGAGGAGCGGAGGGGAGAAGGTTGAAATAATTTGTTTAATTTGGAGCTGCTGGGTGTCTGGGCAGGTGAGAGCCTGGCGTTGTCGAGCACCGCGGGGGATGGCAGTATAGCAGGGTTAGCCCGAATGGCTCGAGTCACCCTTCGCTTACCCCAGCAACTGAGACCCCGTGACCCCGAGCACAACAGCCCCTACGGAGGCCCGCCACACAAAACCAGCCGCTAATTATCTCTGAATAGCAATTTTATTGAGCCCTAATTTGCGGTAATGGATTGTGATAGGTTGTGAGAAAGAAGAAAGAGACAGGCCATGTGAAGGGCAGATAGAGGAAGATGTGTGTCTGCTAGCTGATTGTTGTAGAGGAACATGCCTTGTGTTTGACCTAAGAAAAAAAAAAAAGAAAGTAGAAACACAGAGAACCATTTTAAGTTTCTTTCAAACCCAGTCTATATGGAAAATATATTACAACTGATTTATCATGATTAAACACTCGAGATGGAAACTTTTAAACATTAATATTATTGTTCCTAGTCAAGATTGCAATAATTACTATAAGATATATATTTGTACTATACTGTATGAATACATAAACTAATTCAAAATAATTTCCAATAAAAATAATACAACATATGTATTTATAAGAGTACTTTAATTGGGTTTTTACAATCGCTATTAATATTATATTATATTATTGAACATAATATATACTACTAACAAAAATCCACGAATTATTCC
>JAUZST010004471.1:0-42091 GCA_034779995.1 Parotocinclus haroldoi | reverse complement strand
TGTGTGTGTGTGTGTGTGTGTGTGTGTGTGTGTGTGTGTGTGTGTGTGTGTGTGTGTGTGTGTGTATGTATGTGTCTGGTGTTGAGATGAACCTGTATATGAATATAACCTTGTGTGTGTCGCTGAGATGGCCACTGATGCCAACAGCATCGTTAAAGAAGCCAAACAAACGAAACGAAACAGCAGTCTCTGTTGCACAGTGACATAAGGAATCACATTTGGGACTTAATGCAGAACAGCTGTTGTGATTCATGTATTTTGATGTCCCATTAAACATGCAGATCCACCACCTCTATATATCTTATTTTTTTAATTGGCTGGTTGAGGCGAAGTTTAATTTAATCTAAACAGGAATATAACATAGGGCAATGTTTCTTGAACTTCAACACTTCACTGTGCCAGTGGGGTGTCTGTCCTAAAACTGTGCAATTCAAGCAGTATAATCATTGTATAACAATGGTTAGACAGTTTAAGGACTCTAACACAAGGATGTCAAGAAACAAAACAACAAAAATGTAAGGAGCAAAAACAAGTCTGGCAGGCTGAAACTGAAAGAACAGAACTTGCCATTGAGGACCACATATGGAAACACTCAACACAGAGTTCTCAAAGTCAAAACAAGAGCGCACAAAGGCAAAACCAAAGCACAAACGCACCGCTCAAAGTATCAAGTGTTCAAATCAAAGCTCAGCAAGAGGTAAAATATTGTCAGGACAAGAGTCGATGTCATGCACTAAAAGATCTGACACACAGATCTGACATTATCTGATATTGTGTTTTATAGAACCACACAATAAATTATAAATAAGTAATTAATTAATTAATGAATACAGTCTACTGTAATGTCAATTTTTATTATTATTTTTGGTGCATCCTTATTAAAGCACTTGTTATACATGCATATCCATTTATGTACTCTGTAGTCATTCAGATATTTAGAAGAGTAGTGTAAGTGCTGTAAGGATGGTTGCTTGCACAGGTTTAGATGCTGGACTACTCTTCAAAGGCTTGGAATCATATCCTGGCTCCACCAAGCTGCCACTGTTCAATATGTATTTTATGCCAGTTTGTTTTAACCCTGCTTTTTCCTTGTTGGAGTTGGAGCATTTGGACCCTAACCCAGAGTTTTCTGGAAACGGCAATTGAGTATGCTGGAAGGAAAGCCAATTCATATTTAAGTGCTTTTAAAAAAGTCACTGTTGCATCACTGCTGAAAAGGCACTACTCCGAGTGTTCAATGTAGTTTACAAATTAACGATTTCACAAATTAATGAGATGTAATGTAATGACTAGGATTATTCATGACACTCAATTTAATTGAAAATAGTAATATAATATTTAGAAAATGTTCAGCAGCTGGAATCTAATTTAATGAGTACATACTTGGAATAGCACCTGACTAACAATGTTAAGAAAGCAGGAAGTGTTTAGTATTTTACCCCTATGAAGTTTGACGGGGGAGTTAATGTTTAAGTAGACATACACTACTCACAAAGAAGATCCCACAAGAACTGCTGGACAATTTGATCATTTCCATGCCCTATCACTGTCAGTGTTTTTTGGCCGTCTTGGGTGATCATACACCCTACTGAACAGTCCAGATGTGGCACTTGCGTCCAGCTTGACATTTTTCTGTTCACCCCCATAAATATAGAGTAGTTGACATTTCTTATGGTATTATTACTCATTGAAAGGAAAATGCTTCACTCTAATGTGGTTATCCTTCACATGTCCAAATGCTAATAGAATCACTTGCCAAATCTGGCAGTGGAGTAACCTTATTTCTATAATGGGTTGAATCAATTTATGGCCTTCTATTCATTACTATAATATATTATTAGTTTTAATATTAGATTTGTTGTATGTCATACTGACACACATTTGATTAGAGTTCAGCTGGGCAATGTGATATGCTTTATCACTCCACAGTTTCTGTGGGCTTAAAGGGTTTGCTTGTTTAAGGCAATTCACATCAACTCTCTTTAAATACAGTTTTACATAATAACATTAAAGTAACTTGTGTCCCCAGACAATAATTGTTCACCGACACCAACAATGTCAAAATGCACACTTGAAAATTTTTGTTTTTTATTTTTGACACTTTAACAGCAGTTGAAATTCTGATTGGGCATAAATTGGGGTTTAAATTGTATTTAAATTGCAGTCAATATAAACAAATTAATTTTATGACAGAATTCTAACCTGAAAGCACTGTTCTATTACTAAGGTGGGGCATAACTAAGTGTCAGGAGTGAAAAGACAATGGTAAATATCTACCAGATTCATTAAGTGTTCTAATGTGTTTACGTGTTCCACTTATAAACACCCAAAACCCCCAAAGGATCAGCAACTACCCTTCACCCCTAAGTACCAGTATAACCAAATAGCCCTTAACCATAATAACTCCTAATGCCTAATGCACAGCCTTTAGCTCCTCACCACCATAAAGCCCCAACCAGGAATACCCCAATGCCAAATTGTCCTTAATACTACTGTATATTTCACCTCACAGTGAACTGCCCTTACTCCCACAGCCAAATACCACTCAGTCTAAAATACCCCTTACTGCCTAGTACCTAAGTACCTCAGCAGCATATATAGATATAGCCTAAAGCCCCTCAACTCTAAGCACCCGGTGCCATAGGCCACATTTCCCACAACACAATAAGTCCCCAAAAGGCAAATGCCCCTAAAAAAAACAGTGAAATACTCAATTTCCTCAAATACTTCCCCCCTTAATTTAATTTTATTTACATTCTTACTCTACATCACAGCACCTTTATCACTGAGCAGACTCCATTTGCCTCCTTCCATCATTTCCATGCTCTAGTCTTTTACCTGACCTGTCCCTAAGAGGCAAAACATCACTTAATCTGTGTAAAGAGACTCTCACTTTTTTCTCACTTCTTCTCTTTTTCTCTGTCCTTCATCTCTTGCACACTTCCCTCAATCTTTCACTCAGCATAATAGAAGAAAGTGGAAATCCCCTCTTCCAATTACGGAAGGTACAGGAGAGAGTTTGAGAAGCAGTAAGCTGATGGATGTATTTCAGAGGCTGGCGTAAGGCTGAAGCCCTAAAGAACCCTATCTGGATTACCTTCATGATAAATGCAGCTGATGATCAGTGATTAATACCAGCTTCAGCCTGTTTAATGTCAGCTTCATAACTTTGAATGTCAGTTAGTTGAGCTTGTGGGCATGGGTACATATTTTTAGTACACACTGCTGTCAAGTAAAAAAAAAGAATATATCCGTGCGGTTCTACTTATTCAGAGAAAAAAAATCAACACTGTTTCTTAAATTAACTACAATGGTATTAACTGGTTTTAAACTCCTTTAATAAAGTGAATCTACTTTCACAACGTTATCGATTGGACAAAACTGACCGCACACTAAAAATGCTTGGTTCAGAAAGTCACATATTTCAGATGACTAATATTGTTGTGTGGAACATGTCAATTATTCATCACTCTTACTCACTTCTGATATATGAAAACTGTAAATTTATGTTCTACCTTTTATTTAATTAGAGATAAAGAGTAGACATGGTTAACATTACTTATGGTTATTTTACTCCTTGAAAGGAAAATGCTTCACTCAAAATGACCCTCATCCACACACATGCTTCAAATGCTAACAGAATCACTTGCCAAAACTGCCATCTTGAGTGGATTGTTCTATAAATCAGTGTTAATGTTCACGGATGGCTTACTTCTACAGTGAAAGTATAATTGAGCAGCCAAAATGACCCCGGAAAAAACTTTCCTGAAAATGTGCATACCATGGCAACCAGGTTGCATGGGAGGATGTGCAGGTTATTGCTTGTTTTGCAGTCACAGCAGTAACAGTAACAAAAGGGTTCAAAGAAATAGTCAGACTAAAACTATTACACTATAAACTAGTAATTACTAAACTATTTTTCTTTGTATTGCAAAGTAATTAGCTTGTGCTGTGTTCGTTTTCAGATGTCTTAGTTATGCATTATTTTTTGCATTATTATTTTTTGCATTATTTGCATTATTAAGAGATATAATAATTTTGTTTATGCATTATGCGTTTTCATCATGTTTCAGGCCTAGATCGATCTGATGTAATTTAGGTTCAGGTTAACCTTTATTGATTTCATTTTCTCAAATGAATTATGTCAAATTATATCAAAAAAGTATAATTGGGTACAAACTTTATCATGGTGCACAGGAGAACATGTACCTGCCTCTCTGTCCCGTCCTCTCACAGATAGCCAGTTATGTGTTAACGTGATGCAGTACTAGCTTATTGCCACCTGTGAGCCAAATACTTATACTTAGGCACCCATGTGCTTGTTTACAAAGCTAAAATGGGCCTGCACCCTCCTACCTTGCAGCACTTGTCACACCCCACACTGCACCTTGCATACCCCCTCCCCCCAGCCCAGCCCCCCAAGGGGACAAGGAAGGCATTCATCTAGACTCTTCTCTGTTACGGCTCCTAAGTGGTAGAATGAACTTCCCCCCCAATGTTCGAACAGCTGAGTCTCTGGCTATCTTCAAACGACATTTGAAGACCCTTTATTCCACACTTACCTCAACTAACCCCCAAAGCCTTCTCTTTCTCTCTCTCTCTCTCTCTCTTGGAAAAAAAATACATACAACCTTTACAGTTAAGAAGAGTATTCTTGTTTCAATTCCTGATTATTAGGAAGGGATTATGTTACTGATGTCTTAAAGCACTTTTCTAAGTCGCTCTAGATAAGGGTATCTGCTAAAAAATGTAAATGTTTTTAAATTACACTTACAAATGTGGAAAACACACAATTACAAGAAAACAACTTTTATTTCGTAATACTGAAAGAAATAACTTGTGATAAATGTTAAGAAAACATAATAACATATTTATTATCACTGAACATGAAACAATCTCTGAATCCATGGCTGTTTAAGGTTTCTGAGTATGGAGGGGAAAAAATTATGTAAAAAAAAAAAAAAGACAGAGCAGAAGGTTATAAAACTGGGAATTGAAAATGCCACTCCACAGAAATGGTATTTCTGTGGTAGGGCTCATGCTTGACTACCTGTTTTCTGTATGTGTCATCTTCTACTTTCCTGCAGAATGCCAGTATATGACATGCAGGGCCCAGGCTTGTTTTGACTCCAGCAGGACATTTCCATTCCCTGGCTACATCGAGCCCAATTCGCTGGTGGTTCAGGATGAATACATCGTCATTCAGGTATGAATGGATTCGCATGAAGTGCCACATTGCTCTTGTAAGTAAGATGTATAGCCATAAAGGCACACTATTTCATTTTCTTCCAACTGTCCGTATGTCATAAGCTTGTTTTTGGTGAATCCGTACACTACAGTGCTGTATTATGAGTAATGAGCTTTGTTGATAGAATAGCGTATATTTGTTATCAGATGGATAAGCTCAGTGTGCTTTAGTCAAATAGAAACATGCTGTCTTTTTGCATTGCGATAGAAATTTAATTCCACTCTTTTACTGTTTTACATGAGAAGTAGTGTGTGTATATGGATCAAATATGCATGTAGTTAAAGCTAATAACTTTGGTACAGTAATGGTTTACTCAGAGAGTCTGGAAAGATTGTAAGTTCAAATTCCAGCTCAGCCTAGCTGCCACTGTTGAACCCTTAATTAAGGCTTTTAACCTTTAACTGTTGAGGCATTGCTATATGACGTCACTGAATAGCACGTAATCACATTAAACAGCATAATAATATCACAGATATTATTATTTGCATTCATTTTAAAATATGTGATGTATTGGTTCTGACAGAAGCAGCACAGAGAATATTAAATGTGCTTGACCACACATTTACACGTTACCGTGTTCTGGCTTGACCTGTAAGCAGATTAATTATTATTTCTGTCAGAGTCACTCTATGCTAGTAATAGGCTGAATTCCAAGTAATGCAATTTTCCGGATGTTTTAATTTGCTTCTTTAGCCTGAGCTTGATTTACTGTGACTCTGTACAAATCACTATGCGTGCTATTGAAATGCATGCTAAAGGGGAGGGACAGCTATTTCTGCTGTTCACTGCTGGCAGCACTACCCCAGCTTGTGAGTTTGCGCTCCTTTGTTTGTGAATTATTTCTCAGCAGGAAAAAGTGGTGGTGAGCATAGTTAGCATAATTCTGCATTGTACCTTCCAGCGAACCCTCAGGAAGTTTTGCTATTCTCGACTGGATGCATGACTTTAGGAAGCTTAGTAACCCTGTTAATCTGCAGAACTTCAGCTGATCAACAGTTTTATTTGCACAAGAGATTAAAACGCATCAATTATACAGTGGTCAAATTACTGTACATATATTGTTTGTTTTGTGAATACCCTATCCTATATATGTACAATATAATTTCAGTTTGCTTGGACAAAAGCCAGATCACACAGTGTGCAATTTCTCAGAATGTACTGTGGACATTAAACAACAATCACTAAATTTAATATGCCCTCACTTCCTATTTTTTTAACTACGTAGCCTTCCTTTTCTTCTGTGGTTGAGAGTGTTGTTACCCATTCTTGAAGATCTGTGAGCTTTCCTACACAGAAGTGGGCAATCTTCTGCAAGCAAATTCCACCTAATTATATTATTATTATCAGCAATGCAATGCCACAGGACATGTAGAGAACGTAGGCATAGACACTGATTATAACATTCATTGTTTTTGTGGCTACGTGACTGTTGTTTCTCATTTACTAATCCTTTCAGTGCTGTTTTTATGCAGTAGATAGAAATGTAACTTATGTTGGTTTATAAGCCTGTATAACAGTGCAGTCTTGAGTGTATATGGAGATACATGAGATACATGACTGTATGATCAGGTTGTGCACTGCTTTACTTATAAGCTGCTTTGGTTAAAAGTCACTGGATAAATATATCTAAAGGTTACATTTTACTGCACCACTGCTACATTTGTGCTGGTGTGGTTTCTTTGACTGCTGCATGAGGGGTCACTATGAAGTCAACTTTTAAGTCTCAATTTACAGTCTATCTAGAAAAAGTATGTGAACCTTAGTGCTGACTGGAGGTTTTTAAAGTAGGAAAACCACATAGGTTCACATATTATCACTTCATGTGCAAGCCATAATAGAACATTTCTTACATAATGATTTTTTAAAAATATTTTTGTAAATTGTAAACATTGCTAGGCTTACTTGTGTAGATTCATTTCAAGTTTGAGAAATCGGATTCACTGTTTATAGACTGACTGATGGTTATGAGGTTCTACCCCTTGGGTCAACACAATTTGTTCAAAAAATTGCATCACTCTTAAGTCTTATATTTTTAATTGATATGTTTGCACACACAGGAATCACTGAGTGTCTATTAGCTACGTGTGCAAAGCTGATTTGGCATGTTCTCAGTGATTGAACAGCACTGTATTCCAGTGAGACCCCCAAAATGAGTTAAGAGCATAGGTGCTTTGGTAAACATTTCAATACAGCATTTCAGTGTGCAAATGAGGGGTATGATGGACTTCCTACATAGTCTTTAAGCAATTGCCTGCAGTGAACCATTGTATTTAGTACTGGTTATATCCTCATTTAAACTCAATAGCATTTCCTTTAACTATTTAGCAAACTTGTACAAATGTGAGATTTCTTTCTTTCTTAATCCTATAAATTGTTTGAACTGTTCAACTGCAAAACACTGTTTATCAGGAAGCATAAGTCTGATTGAGCTGAAATTTAGTATGCTGTATCTGTGCATTAATCTAATGAAAACAGAAGTGATAATAAAGTCCAATAACAAAACAAACATGGCCACAGTCGGCCAATCCGCATTCTGCAGGCATTTGCTTGGGTTAACAGTAGCATTTCAAGACAAAACTTGATGATTGAGACAACTGTAAACTTCATACATTATAGTAGTCACTGGCCAATAGGCGGCGCTATTTATGTTTCAACTTTGCAAATGCTCACATGTTCTCTGAATTTTATAATTAATTCACATGTCTATGTATATTCCATATGCGCTTTAATTCCAAATACTATTGGTATTGGAAAAGTTTAGCTCCAAACTTTATCTCTCCTTTTTTCCAAATTTGGTGTCATTGTAATCAGTCCAGTGTATGGCTTCAAATGTTCAGACCTTCACCTGCACAACTGTTACTACAATTAGTGATTCTCTCATAAGAGCAGTAAATGGTTGTGCTACGTTATCAAAAAGCTGTTTCAATCTTGAATTAATGCCAGCAACGTTTTAGCTAAAAATATACCTTTAATTGAAATTATGAAAGAGCAGGGGAAACTAAAATGGATTACAGTGCTGACACAGTGCTGATGTTGCTGTTATATGCTGTTATGCAGAATATTCATTTCATTTACCATTTCTGTGCTTTTAGCCACAAAGCCGATGAGACATTCTGACAGGGTTTCCTTTGCAATGACTGGAAAGTGGACTAACAAGCAGCACATGCTTGTGTTCAGGCACTCCTATGGCCTTTATTAGAAAGAAAGGCCAGGGGCATCGCTCAGTAGAGCTAAAGACTTCTTCTGACAAGGAGTAATGAGACTATTGATTGTCCTGCACAATATTTACCAAAGTACATTGAGAAGTCTGAGGTTTCTCTTTTTCGACCATTCTAGAAAAGACTCGAGTTCCTAGTGTAGAATAGTAGACATTTTTGGCTAGGAATTAGGAAATGTTTTTTTGATAAAAGGACACATGTCAGTAAGTATTTGGAAATGTCTATAACAGTTGCCTAAATGTATGTTTACATCAGGTCTACCCATATTTGTCTATGTCAGCAACAGATATTGCCAACAGGTGTTTAAAAAGAATTAAATTATTTATATACAAAATAGCCACTAAAGTGGAATATACTGAACCTCTCAGTGAATTATAACATGACAGTGTTCCAGATTGCCAGAATTCCATTGACAGTTTGTCATATTTCTACTCTGCTTGTGTTACGTTTAGGTTGAGGCAGATCCTTGGGGTTGAAGCAAAGTGCAGTGTAACACACGAGAGACCAGGATCAAGAACTAGATTCAGATAAATAGATTTTAGTGGTTCACTAAAACCAACTCTATTAATAAGTACCAATGCAAACAGAAGGCACAAAACCGCAACCAGTCACTCTCCACACTGATTCCAAATAGAGCTCACTGATTGCTTCTGAAGGCCGTTGGTAGTCTTCATGAGCCTCCGCGATCCATTGCTGGATCCGTGGGGAGGTGTGTCTCCTGAATTCATGAGCAATTTAAATGGACATACATTATGGACAAATCTGCAGCAACTGCGTGATACTATCTTCAATAGTGACCAAAATCTTAGATGTTTTTTTCCAACACCATTCTGAATATATGAATTAAGGGAGTATTGAATACAAATGGTCCAACCAGCTGTGTGTGTGCATGTGTGCGTGCCCATGTGTGAATGTGTGCGTGTTTGTGTCTGTGTCTGTGCCCTGTCTGTGTTCCAAAAGCATATAAAATCCATGACAAGCAGTTCTTGCAGATACTTTTAGATGATTTAATTGCTGCTATATTATTGTAATTGTAATGACAATCTGTGTTTAAAAAAAAGTTGCTGTGGAAAATATCACAGGCAGAATGAAGTTTTTGGCAACATATGGAAAGAATTCTTTCATAGAGATGTGTGGAGGGATAATCACATTTTGAGTTGTATGATGGTGCTCCAGCAGAGTGTGTTTGAAAACCTGGTTAGAAGGGATTGCACGTAAATGTGAAGACTTTTGAACTTCTGGTACTGGGGAAAAAGAACTAATGCCTTATTGGCAGTACATTACTTACTACTGGAGAACATTACAGGAAGGCCTGTTTTTCACAACTGAAATTGTATCTAAAGATAAAATTCCAGGTAATAGTTTTCAACAAGACATTGTTCTTTCCCACAATGGTCTTAGAAGTTCTTGTTTTGGTATAGTCATACGTATTATATTATATTTATTATACTCTATTTAAATAATATACAGAATATTTGCTCTCATTTGAAACAAACTAACTGGGACATATTTTAACTACTATTATCATATGTTTGAAGCCAACAGTGCTGACTGGACAACAGACTTTTCTTACTTGCTTATGTTTTGTTGTAAAGACAACTGAGTGTGTGGTGTTTTTTGTCCATGAGACATTATATGGTTAATATAAGACCTTTTTGTTAACAAATTTTGTTAACTATATTTATCGGATGAGTAATCCTATACAGACAAATGCAGAAACAAGAGGAACATTTGGCTGCAGACATTTTGGACCCTGGTGCATATAATGGTGTCCTTGATGGGTATTGGAGAATAGGGCTTTATATTAAATATAAATTAAATACTTAATCACATGGCGCTATGGGTTGGCACAATGCTACATCAAATCCTAAATGCAATGGTATAATTTTCTTTGCTGTGATTTAACTGTAATGCTTGACTATTAAGACTCTAATTTGCTATGTGCATCTTTATCTCTCCACAGGTTACCATGGCTGGGAGGGCTTCCTACTATGTGTCATACCAGAGAGAACCTTTTGCACGCATAAAAATCCCCAAGTACTCTTTGCCCAAGGTAAAGCAGACATCAACTTGATGATGAATTAATGAGAATCATCTGAGGATGTCATGATTAGGGGTACACTTAATGTCTAGAAACTGTCAAGAGTACATCCGCTTTACAGGGCCATAACTGTAGCAGAACATAATTGAGGTACATAATTGGACCGTAAAACTACTGCTGTACTTTGAGTGCACAAATACAGTAGGAAAAATAAGTATTTAATACACTGTAGATTTTGCAAGCTTTCCCACCTACAAAGAATAGAGAGGCCTGTAATTTTTATCGGTGGGACACTTAAACTGTGAGAGACAAAATCAAAAAGGAAAAAAATCACAATGTATGATTTTTAAATAATAAATTTGCATCTTATTTCATGAAATAAGGAAGGAATTCTGGCTCTCACAGAGATGTTTTCTTTAAGAAGTCCTCCCATTCTGCATTGTATAAAAGACCCCTGTCCACATGCTCAGTCATTCACAATCCAACTTCTCCACCATGTCCAAGACCAAAGAGCTGTCTAAGGGCAGCAGGGGCAAAATTGTAGCCCTGCACATGGCTGGGATGGGCTACAGGACAACAAGCAACATCTTGTTGAGAAGGCAGCAGTTATTAGAGGTTAATGGAGTTATTAGAGATTATAATGGATGGTCTGGGGCTCCATGCAAGATCTCACAATGTGGTGTAAGGATGATTCTGAGGAAGGTCTGGATTCAGCCCAGAACTGCACAGGAGGACAAACCGTGCTCATGCCAGCAAATATTAATGCTCACTCGCTGTGTTTGGAGGAAGAAAAGGGATCAGTACAACCCCAAGAACACAGTCCCATCCGTGAAGCATGAGGGTGGAAGCATCATACTTTGGTGGTGCTTTTCTTCCTTACCCCATCGGGTCATGGCTGGGTCTTCCGAAACACACAACCAGAGCAACTAAGGAGTGGCTCTGTAAGAAGCATTTTAAGGTCCTGGAGTGCCCTAAACAGTCTCCAGACCTGAACCCAATAGACAATCTTTGGAGGGAGCTGAAACTCAGTTGTGCCCAGTGACAGCACCGAAACCTGAAAGATCTGCAGAAGATCTGTATGCAGGATTGGTCCAAAATCCCTGTTACAGTATGTGCAAACTTGGTCAAGAACTACCGGAATCGTTTGACCTCTGTAACTGCAAACAATGTTCTGTTTTTCAATTGTATCAATCTTACTTAAGCGGTAAATTGAAATTTAACTATTTAAAAATCATATAATATAATTTTCTGTCTCTCACAGTTCGTGTACTTACAATATAAATTACAGACCTCTCCATTTTTTGTGTATGGGGAAAACCTGCAAAATCGGCAGTGACTTAAATATTTATTTACCCCACTGTACATTATTTCTCAGTAAACTTTTTCAGACAAGTTGTTTTCTCATTTATAGCTTTATGAATTATATATATTGTTTTGTTAACCAGCTTTAGAAATGTGTGATTTTTAAATACCATGCCTCATTTTCTCCTCAAAGCTTTAATGACACTGCAAAGTATTGGCATTTCCTTTTTTGTTGTGAGAGAATGTTTTATTCCTAGTCAGCTGGGAGTCCATTAAAACACATGCTTGGCAGAATTTTATGTTAATCAACTGGTGTCCTGTAGAGAATGCCTGCTGTGGCCCCGCAGGGCTCTTTGCTAATGATCTCTGCTGCTTTCTTTCTCTTTCTCTCTGTCTGCCTGTGCAGGACATGCACATCTTGAGCACAGATCAGGGTCAGGTTTTCGCTGCTGTCCAAGAGTGGAACCAGAATGACACCTACAACTTGTACATCTCAGATCCACGCGGTGTTTACTTCACTCTGGCTTTGGAAAATGTCAAGACCACCCGAGGCCTTGGGGGGAACAGCATGATTGACCTGTATGAGGTAAGAGATTCCTATTAGCAACTTATAGATGTGTTTTCATATTAATCTGACATTGACAGTTTTAAGTAATATTATTTACTTTTAAATAATTATCTAATTAAATAAATGCATTATGGACAATTCATAACAAGAACAGTGTATCTCAGTTATTTACCACCTCAGAGCTCATTAAATTCATAAGCTGATGCATTTTTAGAAAGATTTGTCACAGTTCTCGCCATTTGCTGGACACAATTAGTTACAGTCAGTCGAATTTATTTATATAGCACTTCTTAAAATGGTAAAAGCAGCTTTACAATATTATTTTAACAAGCCGATCCCAAATTGAGCAAACCTAGGGCAACAGTGGAAAGTAGAAGGAAGAAACATTGGGAGGACCAAGACTGAAAAAGGAACCTATCTTCCTGCCTACATGTTATTTAAAATAGTTATGTTTGTATTAATAGTAAAATTAAGCAAATAATAATTCAGTTAAGTAGTAATAAATTAAGATATTGAGTCCTCAGCGGGAAGTCTCCATATACAAAAAGATCTTGGTCTTAAACTTCCATACTGAATTTAGTATCTGCAGTTAGCTTAGCAGCTATCCTAATGTTGCTCTAACTTTTCAATCCATTTCACTCCTTTCCCTGTGTGTATATATATATATATGATATTCTATTCAGTATTTTAATTGTCTGCTATTTTTTAGTTTGTAATGCTATTACTAAAACTTTATTCTTAAATTCAACCTCTAAGCCACCCAAGTAGGATGGGTCCCTTTTTGAGTCTTGGTCCTCCCAGGTTTCTTCATTACAATGTTAGGGATTTTTTTCCAATCCACTGGAAAATTTGGGATTGGTCATATAAGATAATATAGTATTGCAATGCTGCTTTGACAGTTCTCCATTAACAAAGTGCTATGTATATAAATCTGACTTGGCTTGACTTGACTTTAAACACTAACTTGTGTGACTATTTGGCTCGGTGGGTAGCACTGCCACCCAACAGAGAGATGGTCCTAGGTTTGATCCCAGGGAGGAACACCCTAGGTCCTTTCTATGTGGAGTCTGCATGTCTTCCCAGTGTCTGTGTGGGTTTACTCCAAGTACTTAGTCCTACAGTCCAAAGACTGCATGTTATATGAATTAATTAACTCTATTGGTATTGACTTGAGTGTGTATATACTGTATATGAGTAGTCTTAAGATTAAAAAACCCTCTAGTGAGTTTATAAATTTAATTTCATGTAGGCTACAAATATTTGAAAATAGATACTTTTTTAGTACCATAGTAAAGTTTTAAGCTATAGTTTGGGAACTTCTGGTCAAATACCCTTCATTTACAAACTAGTCAAATTCTGTGACTGTGCTCAACTACTAGTGAAAAAAAATATACTACAAAACTCACAAATATATCAACGTTTTTTATTAATTTTAATTGTAAGGTTTTTTTTTCAATGTTTTTATTTTATTCTATTTTCTATCCTTAAAATACTCTAACATGCAGAATTGTGCAGAATTTACAGTTTCCATTACTATCTATTACAATATATTTTTATTACTTAAACTGATAAATCAGGCTGAACATCAAATCATCTAAAGTATATCATTGTATGTAAAAAGAACAGTTCATTAAACAAGGGGGTTATCTTTTATTTGTAGCTGTGAGAGGCATTTGTTCAGGTTTTAGATTGCTGGCATGCATACTGAGATATGCTTTCCATCTTTTCTTTTCTTGCACCATCTGAACACGTAATCAAACATGTTCATGTAAAGCAGCACAGTTTGCAGAAAATGTTTGCACAACATTTTTAGTAGAGATTTTTTTAAAAGAATTCTTGGTCTTTGTGCTATAGCAGTTGCTCTTCTCTAGGGGCTTGTAGAGGAAAGATGGAGGTGGGAAAAGGAGGAGAATTAATCAGTGCTGTGATTGACATGGGTACCAAGCAGAGGAGGTGGACCCCTCATTAGCTCCATCGGTCTGGTGCCACACTGTCAGACACACTGGCCATTAGTGCCACTTACCCATCTCCTCCTTCACTCAGGAACATTTTCAAAACAGCACGGCATGCTTTTGCCTGTCACGACTCAATACGGCTAAGTTTGGATTCACTTCAAAAGAACACAAGTGTGAGACAGTCACTGTCACAACACATTGCATGTAGTGTGGCAGCCAGGTAAATGGGAGGCATTGACACCGTTATTAGGGACTAATTCGACGGAAGAGGCAACATGCAATCGGTTTAGAATGTAATCGAGGAATGTTTGAGTTATGTTGGAAAGTCTATATGGGTTAATCTGCTCAACTCTTTCTCTGTTTGCTCCAGGTAGTGGGAATCAAAGGTATGCTGATAGCTAATAGGAAGGTGGAAAACCAGGTGAAAACATACATCACGTACAACAAGGGCAGAGACTGGAGGTTGCTGCAGGCGCCCACTACAGACCTAGAGGGGAACGAAATTTACTGTGTGCTGGTAAGAGGATGCAAAGACGAGGAAAGAAAGTCACAACGTGAACAAAAAATGCATATATTTGTGGCGCTGATTTCAGACAAGGCTTGATATGTGTATAAATATACGTACCTAATATATATATATATATATATATATATTATATATATATCCTATATATATATATTATATATATATATATATACATATAAATTATGGAGGGGCGGCACGGTGTCTTGGTGGGTAGTACCGCCGTCTCACAAAAAGGTCCTGGATCAATCCCAGGACCCGATATATGCATCTTTGTTTCTGTGCCACTGTTAAGCACATTACATACATTGGTATTAAGTGTATAAAATAGCAACACAGTATTATATTAAACTGATTGATTGAATGAATAAATAAGCAAACTATCACAGAGTATACTGTATCTACAAAGGTTGGATTTTTGAATCAGCTTCAACAGCCCTTTCATAAGTAAGCTCTTTCTCTCAACTGACAGCATATTATTCAAAAGTTTTATTTCACATTAAATTCACATTAACTTGCAAGTGTACTTTATTAAGACAAAAGACAACTTTGCACATAATTAACTCAGCGATTCATGCAAGATAATGTATCTCTCCTGAGATAAAAAAGCTACGTTTGGTGTTGTCTAATATATACACATATATATACATATATAGAAAGACCAACTAAGTACTCTGAGAAAACATAACTCCATTAGATGTGTCATTCAAAATAACAACAGACCTTTACGACTGATTTGCACCAACAGTTGGTCAGCATCATTTAAGTGGGGCTAATCATCCAAAAATGCTACATTGGTTATCAAGAATGGAAAACTGTGTTTGACCAATTAGCATGAACTTTACCAGGTCCCAGGTACTCTTGCATTCATTTATTATTTGAATATTATTAGCATTTAAATGGCATCTTGTGCTCATTTGTTATTTTCAGATTACAGTATTCACATTTAGGAATGTTAGTTATTAATAACACATATGTTTCAGCTCCTTGTTTTCGACAGTTTACCACGTTCAGCGATATCCGAGTGATTTATTACTGTGAAAATAAAATGTTTACTGTAAGGCACTGTTGGCCCTGTCAAGGCTTACAAGGTTGGTTCTCAAAAAACTGCATTGCATTAAAACGTCTGCCAAATGGATTCATTTAGGTGGCTTAAATTAACTGGCTTATCATCGTTTTTCTTTTTTTTTTTTTTTACTTTTTTATTGAAAGAATGATGTGTAGATAATAATGGCAAATTATGCTGCTAATTGAAATCCAACAATGACCAGCATCTGGTATGTCTTGGACATAAGTATGCTTGATAAAATGCTGGTATAGTCAGTATTCGACTTAGTGCTATAGTGTAGGATGCTATTTTGAAGGCTGCTGGTGGAAAATCTAAACTAGAAAGCATTTGCTGCTCAGCCAGGCATCAGATAAGCAAGTTTTTGAAGTCTTGGAAGTCATGCTGGTATTTTCTTTTGTTCCTATTTTCACACAGATAAATAAAAACACAGTTTTCACACTGGTCCCAGTGGGGTTATGATCTTGTTCCAATGTTGACCAGCATTGTTAGACCATTGGAACAGTGGCCATGAAAAGCATGTCAAATTTTAAATGAGTTATAAGCGCTAGCTAGGTATCAGTTTCAGTAAAACTGTCTCTGTCGTGCTTTTATACTTTAGTTTGCACCATTAATAATTACATAAAGATACTGACAAAGTTTACAACAATAGAAAGCTAGCCTGAACTATTATCTCAGCTGGTCTGAACAGATAGTCTAGCTTTTATCCATTGATAGCTTTATTAGCATCCATAATGGCTCTAACACATTAATAACTAATAAAAGCTAGATAAAACCAGTTAACCTGATTGGAACTGGTCCAAGCAACTGGTCCCTTTTAAAAACAAGTTCTGTGCATCATTACTTTTTTCCATAAATACCAAGAAAAGAAATATAAATAAATAAAAAGCAAGCACACTTGTAGGCCACAGTGCGGGTTCACATTGATTCCTCCCTTATTAGTGCCCTTTAACCCTTGCTGGTAAGTCTTACTGACTTTGCCATTTTTACAACGATTTCATATTGGATGTTGAAAAGATGAAAGGTAACACTTAGCTGTAGACAGCATAGATGTAATTGTGTTTTTATTTATTTATTTATTTTTTGTGCCCTGGAGAGCAAGCTTTTCAGCTTTAATGCTACATCCTACCGCTGTCATTGTCACTAATGAGTGTAAAAGGCAATTAGCATTCACAATAAGTGCAGGAGTCTTTTCAGAGGGCACTTAAAACTGGATTAATTTGTATTAATAGTCACACATCGGCTCAGTTGTTTTGTCTGGAAGAAGCCGGAATGCATTTTGCAAACCTCCTTTGATGGCTTTTTAGTATTCACAAGTGGACTTGCTGATGTTGTAAATGATTGTTGTAGAGACAATAATAGCAATAGAAGTGGGATTGAAATCATTTCACCACAAGTAATAGTTTTCCAATCCAATTATGTTTGATCCCCTGCTTTCCGTACTTCATCCATTTTTATGGACATGTTTAATGATATGCTAAAAAGAATTTCTGGAACTGGCATAACAATATCAAACATAGCAACATTGGATCAAATATTATGCCATAGATCAATGGCACAGTTATTTATGTATGCAATTTTAATAGTCTTAAATTTACAATGGGAAGGTGGTATGGGTGGATATGTAGCATATAAATAAAGAAATATAATTTGTAATATCTCTTGTGCTTCAAAAGTTATCAAAACAGAGTTAAAAAATATTGTCATTTATGACAGGTAACTGCAGTTCTAATATCCGGGGAACGCAGATGCTGTATCAAAGCTGCAGACTTCAACAACTGACACCCAGAAAGACCACTAATTTCACTTCAATCCCTCATAGCCAAATTCCGAAAAACTAGAAGTGGGTGATAAGCAGTCTGAAGAAACTTCAACACTAGTTTTGGCAACCTTTGGTGAAAATGCAACATGTCTTGTGGCTTTTGACACACCCTGTACTTCAGTAGACCTCCAATCATAGTGATTGTGGTGACCTGGCAGGTCCAGGGTTCAAATCTCTTATGTGCCCTTAACCCACAGTTACTTGAATAGTAAGACTATATTTCTTGAAAGGTGCTCTGGATATGCTAAATGACTAAGTGTAAATGTCATACAAGGTATTGCTCTATTTCCATGGTGCCCAACCTGGAGTCAGCAAACATCACAATGCTTTGTCTTCACTGAGATGCTCAGAGATTGTCAAAATGCAATTTGCATATATTAAATAAACTTTAAATATTTAAACATTAACTTCATATTAAGATATTTTCGCTCAAAAGGAGTGAGAAAAATGAGTTACATGTATTGGTGCTGATTAATCATTTATACGACTCAAAATTAACAATTAATTATTTTAATTATAAGGGTGTGTTTACAAGTCTGCTCTGTATGGATTAAAAAAATAAGGTCATGTTTTGTTTGGGCTAAAATTAAAGAAGGCTGGAAAGCTATAAAAGTAACCTAAGAAAAGCACTTCAATCACTTTCTTATTTTGGTCTGTGTGAATAACCTAGTATTCTTAGATATTAGTAGTGTTGGATGGTTTGATGGGCAGCATCATAATAGCTTCAGTGTGGCTAATGGACTGTATGCCATTTCTTTCTGTTTCAGCCATTTTGTTCACTGCACCTACAACTGCAAATGTCAGAAAACCCTTACGTCTCCGGGAGCATTACAACCAAAAGTACTGTACCAGGAGTGATACTCGCTATAGGTAAAACCCAAAAGTTTAATGGCCATGTGTGTCTGTATTTATGTGTGTGCATGTACCATGTATTTATTACATTATGACTAACAGACCAATAAACACTCACATTTTTTACATAATGGGAATACCTGGCTGGCCCCCACAAGGAAAATGCCTTTTTCACAAAACCTGAAACTAGTGCAAAACTAAATGGGTTACTGAGGTTAAGGTAAGGGCTAGTGGTAGGTGTATGTTTAGCATTAGTCAGCTACAGTGATTATTATGTCAATTATGTAAATGCCAAAAATGTAAATTTCATTCTGTTTAAACATAAAACCAACGCCATGCTATTTACACAAACTATAACTATATAATCATTCAAATTGGCTGATTTACTATTCAGGGTAAGAGCTAATAGCCAGCCTATATTCTTAGTGCTAATTTACTTGCATAAAGGCAAAAAACCTTGCATTTCCAGTGTTGTCTTGTTATCCAGCATCAATTAAGCATTATATAAAATGGTGGATTTTCTATGCGGTTTAGAATTTTTGTTTACTTCAATGATTGCAAGACTAGCAAAGCGTTCCCATTCCACGCTGTTCCCTCCACCATGCTTTACAGTTGCATTCTTTAAGCACATATTGTGCTTTTCGTTCAACTTGTTTTAAACACAACCTTTGTCTTACCTGTCCATAGAACACAAATTGTGGTGTACTGTCATATGCATGTATACGCCATATATAAATGGAAAACCACCAATTTGTATACACTGATAAGGCCCAAAAAATACAAATATGTTCCAACAAATCTATTGCAATAGCACAGAATAGCATATATTACAAGCTTTTAAAACACAACTGCAACCACGTTTTTTCCTCACTACTTCCCAGCGCTCATCAATCCCACTACATGACTTCTTACATTACACACTGCCAACTTCCTTTATGTGTACACTGTGTACACTACATATTGTTTGCCTGGCAAAATTCGAGTTTTAAATTTCAGAGTGATGTTTCTGCTGAATGTGTATTTAGGTTCATTACTGTATTTCTGTCATGAAGATAAAATATCCTGGTCATTGTGAAACTAGGACTTTGCTAATAAGTGATAAATTGATACAGCAGATTTTCAGCAGATTAAAAAAAATATTTTAAGGAAGGAAAAACAGAGGAGTACCACTTCTCATTATTATTACTATAGATCTACTATATATTCTTACTATATATCATTTGTGACATTTTAAAACAAGAGGGAAAACTATTGAGCAGAATGTTTAAAAACAGGTATAGGAAAAAAATGCTCAACTCTCATTGAGCTGTTAAGAAAGAAAATATACAAAAATATATAGTATACAGGTAAGTGTCACACAGACATCCCAGTTTGCTCAGTTATTTACATTTTCCAGCCTAGACTGGAAAATGATTGTGTTCCGAAAATAAATAGTAGATTTATATAGTAGATTTGTTGGTGTGTTATTCACTTAGCCAGATGATGTTGATGAAGATCAAACCACATTGTAAACCTTTTCTTGCAATCACACATAAAACATTAAACACTGCATCAGTGTTTAATTCCTGTGTTTTTTTCTAAAGCATTGGCATTAATAATGTATGTCAGTATGCATGTGCTTCAGTGCAAACAATCACTTAAGTAAATCCTATTAAGCAGTTTGTAAACATGTCTTGAGTGGCAATACGAAGCACTACGGTTGTCCTGCTCTCTAATGATTTTATTGTGTAAGCAATAGCTTAGTCACTATAGAATGAAATGTCTTCAATGCTTTCATAACCAGTCTGACAATGTACAGTGACTGTCTTAATTCATAATGCTTCAATAAATTAAAAGTGATTTACAAAAACAGCTGTTACAACTCTGCCTGCTACAATTGGGGTAAAAAATCATGGATCTGCTTATGAATAAAATCAATTCATTTGAGTTATGAACTTAAGTGTGTAAGTGTAAGCAGACCTTAAAAGGTAATAGAAAAAAACAGTAAGATTTAAGTATTTAAAGTGCCTTCCGTAACATCCAAGGACACTGAGTAAAATAAGCAATAAATATAGGATTTGCATATAAAGTCTTTACTTTGTCTTGTATCGGGTAATGCAACATTAAATGCTAAAGAATGTTAAATTCTGGAGAAATGAGTATTATACAAATATTTCAGTGAAAGAGAAATGGATTAATGAAAACACATTACATAAAAATATTACCCTTTGCACTTAAAAATGAATACATGAAATCCATAATAGAAAATTAAATTGAAAAGCCGTCATCAGCTGGAACATTTTATAAACATTTCTCTTCAAACAAGTGTTGATTTAACCTGCACTACCCTATCAAAACATACTAATTCAGCTACAGTCCTACAGATCCAATATGACCTGGTTCTGAAGATGAAAGGTCATTGAATATAACTATATAATGCCAAAATACACAAGTATCCCCTAGGTATTGATCCTCTCTCACTTCACAGAGACACTGTCTAGTACTGAATGCCATGTAATGGTCAGTCAGCATTTTCATTTTTTTTACTATTATTATTATTATTATTATTATTATTATTATTATTATTATTATTATTATGAACATGCCAAGGAGGCATATGAATGACATAGAAGTATTGGTTGAAGAGTCCAAATGAAACTGTCTAAAAGTCTTTTCAGCTTTGAAAGCCATTTTTAATAAAGAAACATTTCAATTATAGTCAAGGTGTAAAACATCAGGGCTATCCAACATGACAATATTTCCATATACAGTAATAAATAAACAAGCTTGCTGCGACACAGAAAAAATACTGCATATCTGAAATACCAGTGAACAAAGTGTACCACCAGATGAAATTGTAAAGCTGGTCATTCGGGCAAGACATAAAATAATGTAACTGAAAATTGGTGAAAAGTAATGAGAGAAAATAATCAATAAAACAATTGCTGATGATCAGGTGCTCCCTAGCTAGTAAATATAAAGGGAGTTTTATAATACTATTTTGGTTTATTTATTTACACCTTCTTATACATACGAGTAATGTAAGCTAGGGAAGTAGGGTTCAGTGTTTATGTACTGGACTATTTACCAGAAAATTGAAGTTGTTATTTTAATAAGCTGTTAGTGTTGTGCCCTTAAGGGCAACATTCCTAGTCCATGACTGTCTCGTGTTTAATTTTTCCAAACAGTTTCTTGTCTTTTATGAAATTGCATAGTACAGCAAAAAGAGGAACATGGGTTTTGTTTAAAAAAAAAAAAAGATTATTAAACAGTTTACGATTATATTGATTTAAGACTGTAAGTTTTTCACATCAAAACAATGTGTTGAACTAGTGTTCCTCTAACTGTTGAAACTGCTAGATCAGTGAGAATTGACACTGTATTAACTCCATGTCTCTGTTGCCATTTTTATTTAACGATACTATGGGTTTTCCATTCATTTTTAGGAAATATAGGCTCAGAGCTGTCCTACAATAACGTCGGCATGTTCATATCATCAGATGCTGGAAATACGTGGAGACAGGTATGATCATTGCTAGTAGCTTTCTGAAATGAGAATGACTTAAATGAGAGTATTAATACACATGCAAGTAAAGCCCTAGAGTTTGCTGAATTTAGACACTCTCATTACGTATATATACTTTGTACTGAAGCTAAGTGGAACTTTATAAGGTACATCTGCCATACAAATGCACTTTGTACATACACTAATCACAACTTTTTTTCACCACTTATATACATCTGTCTGGCTGTAGAATTTCTTTTAGGTGCTTATGTAGCACCTTGGTTGGAGGAACATTATATTGTTTCACTGTGTACTATACACTACTGTATATGGTTGAAATGGCAATAAAAACAATCTTTATTGCAACCTGAGCCTTAATGAAGCTGTCTGAAAGATGATAAAAGTGTGTTTTGACCAAACACACACACACACACACACACGAGGCAGGGTATATATCGGAGAACATTTTCTCAAATGATCACAGATTTGCAGAATACAGTAGCATGTCTCCAATTCTACAATTAGACAGGATTATACAGTTCCAATTAGTTATTCATAACATATATTAATTAACTCACAGCTTATTTTATAATAAAGTGTTAAAAATCTCATATAGCTGAGTAATCAACTGTAAACAATCTATTTGATGAGTTTCAATGTGGTCAAGAGCCGAGGTGCCACTGTAGTAGGATTCTGTATAATTACGAATGATCAATATCTTGTTGTTTTGTCATTTGCTTTAGATATTTGACGAGGAGCACAATGTTTGGTTCCTGGATAAAGGAGGAGCGCTGCTTGCAGTCAAGCAGCCAACAGTACCAACGAGACATTTGTGGTATGTGCAAAATCTCTAGGAGTTTCTGAGTTCAGGTTGCTGCTAAAGAAGTAGTTTATTTGTGTTTAATCCTTTAAATTCTGATGCTATGAAACACAAAATCGAACCATCCCAGTGGTGATAGTCATCAATTTCAGAGGTTAAGAGGTAAAAGGCTTTTTAACAGATCTCCTGAGTGATTAGGAATACTAAAAGTAGACCATTTGAAGGATTTCCACTTATTCCTTTGTCCTACCAACTCTTTGAACCTGAACTGAGGTTTAATCCTATCATCCTTTAATTTTTTCTTCTCTCCTTAACACCCGAAGCAATGGGATTGTTCAACAGTGCAATCTTCAATTTTGCTTCTCTGAAGCAAGTCAAGTGAGCTAGTCATCTTCAGTCAAACATGTTGGAAAGCAATTGTCTCTTCTCTGGCTACTATGATTTCGATCCACGTCTCAATTGGTAAGAGATGAGTGTCAAATGGTTGCCTCCCACCAACGATTTCAGCCTGCAGGTCTTGATGTAGCGTGGGTACTTTAGTGTCGTTCCTTGGTCCTTGTGTTGTTAAACCTTGTCACTCTTGCACTACTGCACAGTTAGCACCTCTGAGGTGGAACTAAAAAGCTGTCACAACGTTTTGTGCTGTTTTTCCCTTGTTCTCTGTCTTCTTCATCTTTCCTGGCTGCTGAGCATGGGCTCTGATTTGTCATCATGGCTCTGAAACCTTTTTTCACCTTTCCCTTCACTCTCTTTTTTAAAAGGCTGTTTACTTGCTTCCTCCCTGCTTTTGGAAGAAAGTTTTTTTAAATCTAAAACCCGTTGTGTGCTTTGGTAAAAATAGTTTTCTTAAAGGAAAATAACTCATAACATGATTTGAGGCTTAGGCTTTTGTAATCTGTGATCTTCTACCTTTGTTTGTGGTGTATGAGCGACATTGATTAGTCTTTGTCATAGCAGCAGCCTCTTGTTCTGCTAACAACATAGTGTAATATTGGAAGCCTCACAACCCATGTGAGGTGGATATCATGAAAAGATCATGAAAAGAAGTTTGTAATCTGCCACAGTCCTCATTATTATTATTATTATTATTATTATTATTATTATTATTATTATTATTATTATTATCCATAGCTAATGCAATCTATAATACACCTTCATTTCATCATTTCACTTAATTTTAATGGCTACAAACAGTTGATCTGTAGTTATGAAACAGTTCCCAGTTAGTTTAATGTGAAATCAAATGAGCTTTCAAACAAAACAAATCAGAAGCTTAATAAGTGGCATTTTTAAGTTTGCTCCATTTTTGCTTGTCCGTGAGTGTATGTTCAATAGAACAATAAAATAGCAATAATAAAATTAACTGATTAAAAAAGTTAGTGGGCACAGCAATTGTAATGATCATGAGATTGTGAGCTTGTGCCTTGTTTCCAGACAAATTATCTTGCTGGTATTTCTCTTGACTATGTGGAACAAGTTATTAAGTTTAATTAAAAAATATATTTTTTTTTACTGGGGAAAGTAAATTATATTCCACTTTTAACATTTACTTTAAGGTTGATTTGCTTTGAACTAAAAAAGTCTCTTAAATCTCTTTAAACTGATCATTTTAGGATCAGCTTCGATGAGGGCAGACAGTGGACACGTCACAGTTTCTCAGCTATGCCTCTGTTTGTGGATGGAGTTCTGGTTGAACCGGGAACAGAGAACCAGATATTAACGTGAGTGTAGAAAAACCCTTCTCATATTTGTTTCCCTCAGTCTCCCTACCCTTCATATTATTAAGCCCACCCATCTCAAATTTCCCCAGCACTGTCATATTAGAAACAGACTATTTCTTGCATTGTATTGGAACCATATACATACCTGTCATCACTTTGTCTCTTTAAATGGGTGCAAACAATTCAAAGCTATACCATTTCCATTGCAAATGCCAGACTTTCACAGCAGGTTAATTGAAATTGTTCTAGTTATACTGTGTTGATTTATGTGTTTTCCCCTTTTTAACATTCATGTATTGATAGATTTTTCGGACACTTCAGTGATCGGTCTGAGTGGCAGCTCATCAAAATTGACTACAAGTCCATGTTTACCAAACGCTGCACCGAAGGAGACTACCAGACATGGCACCTTCACAATCAGGTAAAGTTTGCATATGATATGGTATTAAATTTATATGAATATCTTTTTGGGAACATCCAATATTTGACGTTTTGACTTCTACTCATGTGATGATTATTAAATCTTAGGGTTGAAAGTACTTTTAAATAAAACGTTCTACCAACATTGCTTCATATTGATCACCACCCCTCAGCTTCATGTCTAACAAAATGTACAATCTATTAATAAACTATTGAATGGGTTAATAATATTAATAAAGAAAATCAGATTTGTATTTGTTTCATTCAAGCTCCTGTCCACACTTCAGTCCAGTGCATATATCATACATATGATACCCTTGAACTGTCATCCCTGTCTTGGCTCTCATTCTGTTCAAGCTTTAATTAGTTTTATTTGACTGAACCTGAGTAACATATGGAAAATATGTTAGACACCAACACATGTAAATATAAGTTTGTTTTTTAATAGTTTCTTTCTATCTGGCCAATGATGTTAATCAGATGAATCAGATACCAAATTAAAAGCAAAGTATCTTTTCTAATGTTCTATCTATTACAAACAAGTAAAATTGTATACTATTCCTTAAATATGTATACTATTTTCTTAAATGGTTCTGCTGGATTTTTTCCGCTGTCTTGCCTCAATAGATATCTGTTCATAGTTATCTAAGATAAATATGCCTGCTGTCAGTTACTGTGGAGCGATGTTTCAGAACAACAATAAGCATGCCTTTTCAGTAATTTGGTCATTCTCTTCATTTTCAGTTTGTCAGTCGAAAAATGTGTGCAGTTTTATGCATTTCTATCCATCTTGTTGCAGTATATTCTTGTATTATTGCAGGCTTTTATGCTTTTTATTTTTATTCTGAGCATGACTTGTTTTGAAAGTGGCAGATGCTCTCCCGTTTTCACTGAATGTTTTTGTGATATATACTTCTGTTCTGACCTACTGTTTTTAATGCCTAGTAATAATTACATACAAGTGTATCATGTAAAAAAACAATAGTTTACTTGTGGTTTAAAAGTTAAATATTTCTGTTTATTTTGTAATACTGCCAAATGTGTCATGTCAGTGGCCAGATCCCACTCTGGACTTCACAAGTTCTTTTTCTGTCCAGTTTTGACATAACTGTTTTTAGCGTCCACTTATTGAAGAGACGCATTATATTCCAGCATGCCTGATCATGTATTGCATATTGTTTATGGCGCAAGTCTATGTCTCGCTGCTTAGTACCTTTACCAAATTATTCCACCTTTTACAAGCGGTGCAGAGCTAGTTCTGCGACAAGTGCTACAATTACTTTGGTGGCTTTCATTGTACTGTGCACAGTTTTTTTAGTGTCTCATGCACATCTATTTACTGCCTATATCAAATGCTTCTGTCCTCCTTCCTGTTCTCTTTTAGCTAAGGGTGAGTTTGGCTGTGTCTCTTCTTCTACATCTTCTTCTTGTAAAATCTTGCTATTTATGTTCAGTTTCACATTAGTATTTGAGAACTTGTATTTGAGAATAAAGTGGTGCAATGAGGAAAAAAAAAAAATATATATATATATAAATGAATTATAGACAAGTCTGTAAAAGGTGGCATGCTGGCACACACTTTAGTGCTGTTTGTGTGTTTCCTACTTGTTCTCATATTTGACCATATTTGCATGAGTTTGCTCTTGGTATTATTTTAAAACATGTAAAGTTATAGTTAAATTTTGTTTTACTTTCCTATAATGTGTGCAAAACATACCTTATATCTCCTTCTAACCCCTTCAGGTGATAACATAAATATATCATTCATCATCATACATCATCAAAAATATATCATCAAAAAAATATCATTCCTTTGTACCAACACGATAATGAAACCTGCTCTAAAGTTTGTGATTGGCAGGTAATGTGAATGTAAAGAAATTCTATTGAGGCTGCAGTAATCAACTCTAATGGTATGGTGCTATTCAATGTGCACAGGGTTATTATCTATTCTTGACATGCTTTTCTGTGATTCAGGGTGAGCCATGCGTCATGGGCCAAAAGCAGATCTTCATAAAGCGCCGCCCAGGCAATTACTGCATGATGGGAAAGGACTTCACCCGGATCCTCTCAGCTGAGCCCTGTATCTGCAGAGCTCATGACTTTGAGTGGTGAGTGAAAACTCCTGTTCTGTAATGTTTGGAAGTTCCTGACAGTTGAGGCTAGTCCTAAGTCCAATGGTTTATCATGGTTTTAACTTGTAATCCAATGGAATAAGTCTTTAATCTTCACATGAGATCGACTTGTCTTAGCCCAGATAAAGTATGTGTACATTATTTATGTTACTTGAGAAGAGGAAAAAACAAGGCCCATGACTCTGCCTTAAATGAGGATGTCCATCAAAAGAAGAAATGAGGCTGAAGGTTACTCAGAAGGAGCTCTAGAGATATGTAGCTGAGATGAGATAAGCTGTGCACAGGACAACTACTTCCCATACACTTCACAAAACTTGGCATACTTTTATGGAAAAGTAAAAAATGTAGTCAAATGGCATCTTGTGAGAGCACAATGAATTTCCAGATTGAACACGATGCATGTGTGGTTAAGAAAACAAAGCTATAAAGCAAACCAAGCTATAACGGAATCCAATTCAAAAGTAATTTCCATTCAAAGAGATTTGAGTCAAATATATTTATTACACATGCTTAAACTATCTTTTCTATTAATACCCATTGCAATAATTACCACCCTTAATGGTTTACCGAATGCCTTTCATCCACTTTCAAGTCAATTAAAAGTTAGCTTCAATTAAATTGGAAATGCCCGCAAAATTCAAAAGGAGACAAAAGAAAGTAAAAGACACATTTTGCGAGAATCTAATGGATTCTCATTAAACTGCCACAGTTTAACCTTGCACAGCACAATTAGTATTAAAAATGTCTGTCTTGTGAAGATTAAAAAAAACAACACAACAGCATGAAATTTGCATAGAAATTAAATATGTTCTGTGGCTCGTCTTCACTCTTCATCGATGTTGCCAGTGCGTGTCATACACACACATGCTGCACAAAATGAGGCACTGCCAATGGGTCCATAAGGCACATCTGAAAGTATCTCAAAGTGTTCATGGACTATTTCAACGTTTCACTTATTATTGTTTAGCTTATAATAATAATAATAGCAGCAACAATAATAAGACTTATTATTATTCTTATTATTATTGATACTATTATTATTATTATTATTATTATGACTTCATGCATTTTATTTGTTTACTTGCTTCCCTACTGCAGCATTGCTAGCAATGTTTTAAATCAAATTTTTAATTTTAAACCAAATTTGAAATAACACAATTTTTTTAAAATAAAAACTGTCTCGTAGTAGATGTAAAATGTTTTATTTCTTTATTTCCTCTATTTTCATTACTTTACTAACCTTTTATCTAACATTTTGATATTTTGTGGTGATCATAGTCTTAATTTAATATTTTACTTTGATTATGGTTGAATAAGGTTACTTTTTTATATTGTTTCAAACCCGACCCTTCGTTTCTCCTGTGTGGAGTCTACATGTCCTCCCCATGCTTGTTTGGGTTTTCCACGGATACTCTGGCTTCCTCCCAAATTCCAAACATGTGTTTGGTTAATTGGTGCTTCTAAAGTGCCCCTTAGTGTGAGAATGTGAGTATGAGTGTCTTTTTGGTTCCTGCCTTGCGCCATCTGCCACCGGTTAGACACCGGCTCTCCTGTGACTCTGACTAGGATAAGCGGATAAGACAATGAATGAATGAACGAACAAATGAATATTGACAACATACCAAAATTCTAAACGTTGATTAAATGGCTTTTTGTTTTAGTGATTATGGCTTTGAGCGGAGAGGAGAAGGAAACTGCATGCCTGCATTCTGGTTCAACCCTGCCACAGTATCACGGAGCTGCAGTCCTGGCCAGAACTTCCTAAACAGCACAGGGTAGATCTACACATGAACACAGACAAAACAATGCAGTTGTTTTAAGTGCTGCAAGTGGGCTTAGCTAAAGTTTGCTTATCCGGTGCACACTCTATTTATGTAAGTTATAGAAAACAACATGTCACTGGGAGAATTTAAACTGCCGTTGTTAAAACAAAATAATTTATCTTTCAGTCATTTTCATACCCACTAAATCCAGGAGCGCGAATCCAGTACAGGGCCTCGCTCGTAGTACCCTCACTCGCTCATGCATTTATTACAATACAGTGTGTTCTCATATCATTAATGAGATACCTAAGTGAGATTTCCTCAACGTGTTATGTCATCATAATATTATGTGATAAGCTGTTAACCGGGGGAAGGCATGACTGTGATGTGGCTGACACTACACTCTGACAGCCATTTTGTGGTCACCAGCTATCGCAAAGTGGCTGCAAACAACTGCACCAAAGGTGTTAAGGAGCTGTACACAGCCAGAAAGCAGCAATGTCCCAATCGGCCCCCGCGGGGACTGCACTTGACAACCCGGGAAAACACGCTGACCGCCAAGCTGGGCAGCAACGTCACCTTTATAGTACAACTAGAAGAGGTATGTTGATCAACGTTTGGAACGTACATTTTAACAAACACTGTTAAAACACTGTTTAAAAATCTGTTTGTTTTTATCTGGACTTGTTATTTAAATTTAAATTTCAGTATTCTCTATACATTCTTTTTAGAACCAAATGTTTTTCTCTTTCTCAGCTGCACTTGGGCCAGTTGCGCAAATTGGGCTCGTTCTGTGTATTAAACTAGGAGGCAGTTCTGCCTCTTTTGGTACAGTATGATATCAGAAGTAAATGAATATACATTGTCATTCATTGTCAAAAAACATAAAGCACCAAGAAGGAGTTGCTGAGATTAAATTATATATTATATATATTAATGATATATGTAATTGATTTAATGAAGTAATTTTCTTAACGGTGCAATAAGCTTTTATATCCATATGGCATACTGTGGCACATTTTCGTATAGAAGGTGCAGCTGGGCCTGTATATTTTGCACAGTTGCAGCTCCCAGCTCCATAAATGCTCAAGTGATGATAAATCTGGTGACCAGGCAGGTCAAGGAAGTGTTGAATCCAACAACTCCTAACAGATAGTCAAAATGACCCTCCTGCTTCTCACAGTCCAATGATGTTCCCCCTCTCAAAGTCTGTTAATTATCCAAATGTATCCGAGTGCATTGAAGGGGCATGTCTAGCAGTCAATGATCTCTCACCAATATTTATACTAACCCAGTGTAGTTTCTGAGAGCCTTACATAGGGCAGTGTCGGACGCAATTTTACACGCTTTTGCGGCAAGACCTAGTGTCTAATCAGACCTCACCTGATCACCGGGATTTGCAGCATTCAGACATTTCTTCCTTGTTGCATTATTAATTTGGTTAATGAATATATTTTGCGCAATTAAGTGGTACAATTGCAGCATGAAAGACTATGATGGAAGTTGAGTCTACCTTTCATGGCACAGAGTACACACTGCAGGCTTACTAAGTGCAAGCACACAAATATACCACTTAGGTGTCAGGTAAGTGCCTCTCTCAGGGGATCTCAGTGTTGCACAGTTGCAACATTAGAGATGTGATGAGATGAGGAAATGAGGGCTTATTCCTTTCATTAAGATGGATGGATGAGAACGAGGAAGTTAAAGCAAGAGAGGACACACTCTGCATCGTTGTCGCAAAAGCACAATGACTTTAGAAATCCTCCTGTCGAATTTGACTTTAATTTATATTCATGAAGCACAGTGACGGGAGTTCTTGGAAGATGCGTGCAGCCCTAAATATTTAATATGTGCTAGGTGCAACACATGGCAGATGAAAGCCCAGTCATGATTTTAACAAAGCACAAGATCCACATTTCCAAGATCCACTTGCACAAGGCTGAGATGACTAAGATGCAGTCTTGACTGATAATATCAATAAAATAGTAATAAAGTCATGAAAGTTCAAGCTAGTCTTGCATAGCGACATTTAGTATGGGGTCATTAAAGTCAGGAGAAGTTGAACTTCACTCCTCACCAAAGCAGAGATGCGTAGTGAACTGTGATGTTGTCCAAATGCCAAACATTTCTCCTAGTGTTTCGTTTTTCTTTCCGCTACACACACAAACAGGAAAAAAAATCCACTGACCTTTATACATGGGTTTTGTCTGTGGCTAGTGTCATCCCTATGTTCTTTTCTTGTAGGTCAGGTATATTAACTCTTGACAGTATAATAATAGTTATGAACTCATTTATTAAAAATGACTTAAGCCATACAGTAAAATAGAATAAACAAATAAAATAAAATAATGACATGTACAGTTTGTGTTATTAACTCTGTAACTCTGGTGACTGTGGGGACCATTTGCATACATACACTGTGTCCATTACCATGTTCTATTGCAAATGATTACCTGGTTCTCTTTCTGGGTTGTGTGTGAAAATCCTTGCTTCTGAAAAACTCAGGCCAGACTAAATTCAAAAGTCACCTAAATCACATTTTGTCTACATATTGATGTTTGGTTTGAACCTCAGCAGGTTGCCTTGGCAATGTTTAAGCTCTGTCAAATCTAGACTGAGTTCTAGAACCTAGAAGTCAGTGGCAAAGGTTTCATTTCACCTTTGGAGAGATGCACTGTTCCAACCACCCAGGCTGACACATCACTGAGTAGTAATTTATGTTCAAAACAACATGCTACACAATGCTACACAATAAATGCCCAAATAACTATTTCATAAGTCATATATCTGACCTGGAATATAAATATAGTTAATATGAGTAATATAAATAATACATTTTATTTACATTCAAGCCAGAATTGTCTTACATTACCAAAAATGACTATGTTCAGTTTACCTTATGTTTGAAAAGTGGTGCTAGTATGGTAGTAAAATGGACTGCATTGCCTGTGTGTCATATATGCTTGAGGATGGTAAGATGTGCTGAAAAAAACAAACTCAAAGAAACACTCCAGTGTTAGTCAACCCAGATTGCTTTATTTACAAATTGGACAAATCCCAGTTAGACACTTCCTTTTTTTATCTCTAATACTATGTATCAGTAATTCCTCCAGCTCTCGCTTTGAATGTATCTGAACTGGCAGGCAAATCAGCAACTCAGTTTTCCTATCTCCAAAATAACATGATTTAAAAAGTAAAACAATAGTAACAGTAATTTCAGCCAATTTGAACAGTCATGAAAAAACACAATCACAAGAATGCTGTGAGCAGGAATTATTGGGGTGGGGTTAGCTACTGATATCAGCCCTCACCTCATTTTGCACACATTAAGCGCCGACTAAGGGCCAAATTACATGCATGCATCACAATACAGACTCCGAACCTAGAAGCACAAAAAATTGGGAGTATCTGGTGACCTGTATATACATCATACATTTACACAATTATTCTTTCATGTTCTTGTATTCATATTTTCATTGTTATGTATATTTATTCACTATCGGATTTACTGGTGACAAGAAACTACTTCTGAGATTAATGGTCCCAGTGAACTGGACACAACTCCCTGACGGACAAACCTCACCTCAGCATAGATGGGATACAAACCTGGAGGGGGAGAGCCAGTTTACAATGCTGAGGTTCCCTGATTCATATATGGCACTGCTGACTTGATTTCTGTCACGGTTATACGCAGAAGTAATTATTCCTTCAAATCCAGTAGCAACTGAACATATAATTAATATAGTTGAATACAAATAATGTGAGTATATGAATGTATATAGATGTGTGTCTAAATGTATATGCATATATCTGTGTTATAGGTTGGTGTAGGTTTTTAAGTCCCTGAGTTAACTGAAAAGGTGTTTGAACATTTGCACATGCTCGTTATTGTTTTATTATTTGTTAACACTATGTGGAAATGGCACTAAACACACAGTCTGGCTATTTGCATCAACCCTGCCTAGGAATTCATGTGACACATAGTTAATATAAATAGCACGTTGTTGTTGTTTTACATTTATTGTGAATAGAAAGAACTTTCTGCCTACACTTTGTAAATATTATCTGTAGGTGTATTTATATTTCTATTACACTTTGAGTACCGGTAAATAGCGTGATAGTGTTACTATGTACACCGAGTACATGCAGTATGGCACTGGTATTTACACTGAGAGTATATTCTGGTTTCATTTTTCAGCCAAACTTTGTTTACTCGAATAGTTAATTGGCTAAATCAACAGAGCTAATACAAAGTTAAATCAATATGGGTCTAATCTATTGATTTAAAATACCACACCTGAGTGGCAGAGACAATAATGTGCCATGACTTTATTTCTATGTACATTGTTAAAAATTGGCATATACCTGTATATAAAAGTGTGTATGATTGCATGCACACAAACAATAAATGGTGCAATGACTCCATTCTTTGCCCATCTGATTGCATTACACTGTTTTCTTCTCTTATGTTTGTCCAGGCAAAATAGGTAAATCAGTGTGAAATGATCCAAGAAACTACAGTGCATAAACACTGTGCTTCCACAGTTGGCAGCGCATGGACGCTAAGCTGAAGGAATACATAAGCAGCTTTGTCATTGCATGTAGCCTTGTGCGATTCTGCTCACTGATGCAGTGGTGGAAATTAATATCACAGCGGCATTGCTTTGTAATAGGACACACAGCAAAGGGTGTTTGGAGGGATAAGCTGGATTTGGAAGCATCACGCAAACACTGGCTGTTTCAGATATGTACACAAAAAGCGCACATACTTTTGGATGAGGTGGCAGCTGCAACCTCCAACACCTCCTGAAGCGTGGCAAGATACACACGCAGGGTGCCAGATGTAACACCCGGAGGAGTGAGTAAAATGGCACGGGCTTGCTGAGATAGTAGCAGGCAATGATCCTGGCCACACACACAGTACACACAGTGAGCTGTTTGAAACGTTGCTATACGTGAGTGCTTAGTCCACTAAGGCAGCATACAAATAAGTGTTGCTTTTGTTTTTTTGTTTTTTTTACAGAATGTTATCCTACAAACTTACCTTGCATCTGACTTGATAGATGGCAAGAACCTGACGAACATCAGACCTGTAGCCACTAGATGTGTTAATTGGTCTCTGTGGTAATTCTGTGACAGAACTGAGCTACTTCATAGCATGCTGAGACCAAAGTGAAGACAGATCCAGCTATAGCTGTAACATTACTACTTTCATACATTTGTGATAGAATCCAACTGAAAAAAAAACTGTGCCATTTTAGAGGATAGGCATAGAAACCTGATTTAGGTCCTATATTGATTTAGTGTATACAGTGTATGTGTATATATACATTTATGTATATATATATATATATATATATATATATGTATATATGTTTAGTGTGTATATATCCATCTGTTGTTCTGTGTAAGATTGTAGTTCTCTTTGACCAAGTTATTGAATAGTCAGAACCCCCATAGCATTTATTATATTGGTTGTCAAGTCAAGTCAGATTTATTTATATAGTACTTAACTGTACCAAACTGTGCAATGTCTAGAATGACAGTGAAAAGTTAAAAAAAAACTATTATAAGGAAGAAACCTTGGGAGGACCAAAGCTCAATAATACTCTATATTATGATAATACTATACTAGTATGCGTATATATACTTCTCAAATATATACTATTAATGTTAATAAACAGAAAATAAATAAATATCAACAGATGGAATATATTTAAAAATACATAATTGGAAAATTATTTATTAATTAGAAAACTATAATAATCTGTAGATTAAGAACAAGGGCTCATATAGAACAAAGAATATGAAGTTAGTTATTGATAAGAAAGGGAAGTAACATAGCCAAGAGGGCTCACATGAGACATCAGCTATTATATATATATATATATATATATAAATCCTTTATTTGAACTCAAATGTCTCTAGTATTGCCTATATTTATGGGGCCATCAAACTGCAGATTTCTATTCTAATTTACTAGATTTCAAAAATAACATTTTAGAACATGCAAAGGCACTGTGTGAAGATACTGTAAAGGGAACAATTCAGGAAAGACCAGAACAACAACATTCACATAAAAGGACCCAGGAAATTCACTTGGGGCTGATACTACTCCATTAAAGGCATGGTTGCTTATTTAAGTGCAAAAATCAGCAATGTCTCCTGCTATGTGTTAAACTCTCTTTTATCTTGTTTCTACATAAATGAGCACTAGATGAGCTGGATAAGGGTAAATGTTTGCACTGGGAGTAATACTAAACCAATATCAGTGGTATATTAAACAGACTCTGCATGGTCCACAGGGGGATTCGCTGAGGACCAATATCCAGTTGGACTTTGGAGATGGAACAGCAGTATCCTACTCCAACCTCAGCTGGACAGAGGAGGGAATCAGACATGTGTACCGAAGCACTGGAATCTTCCGGGTCATGGCTATCGCGGAAAACAGTCTGGGATCTGAAATCAGCTCCTTCTACCTGCATGTAACATGTAGGTGTCATGCACAAATCCATACACAATCTATGGTTGAGAAATATTGTAGCACTGCTTTAATTCCAGGTTCCAAGTTAGGTAATTAGCAAGTGAATAAAAAATTTCAATTAATTAAAGAATGGTTTAGCATGTGTGTAACAGTTCAGGCTTTGGGTATTATGCCATTAGGGACGTTATGTAGATGGTAGAGTTCCAGTTGTTTTAAGTTGCATCCCTCATACATTTACATATCGCTTGCACGCGGCTATGTAGTTTTCTTCTGAAAATGCTCTTTATATTTACATTGCAGTAGCCTTAAATGACTATGTGACTATGGGAACGTTTTTCTGTTAACCAACCATTTCTGTTAACATTGTATTTCACAGAATGTAATGTGGACGTTAAACAGTGGATACCTGTATTATTATTTAGTGTTTTACGTCTCATTTTAACTGTTAATCAAAGCAGTTACCACATAAAATACAAAATGCATATATAATATTTTGATGTACATTTTCAGCATGCCTCTAAAGTAAAAAGGTCAACATACTCTTGTAGAGCTTGTAAGAGAAACCTAAGGAAATTGTTGAAATCATTGAGTTCTAATTAATAATAATTAATGTGAGATGCATATTCATTATTTGTCCACATGTATTTTAAATGAAGCTCTGCACAATTTGTTTCATCCAAGGACAGAATGAAGTTTTCAAATGAAAGAATTTGTGCTTGTAGAATAGCATTAATAAAAATGTATTAATATTTTGTACTTAGTGGCTCGGCAGGTAGTGCCAGCTGCTTTAAACATCAGTTTTAGAGGGGATGGGTTGAATTTTGGGTTGGTTTTGAGTTAAAGGTCAGCTGGTGCATTTATACAGATGGTCTGCTGTGGTGGATTAGTATTTGGTATGGTTCCCTTTTGTTTTAATGAAAGTGTACACTTAAATTGCGTTGACTACTGCCACAAATACACATTTGTACAAAATATGATGACACGTTATCATGATTTCACAATATTCAACAGAGCATCCTGTGATGCTACTGAATGCTTGGCATCAGCTTTTTTGAAGTGAGCCATTAATGCCTTATAGGTTTTATGTCAGATGACTAAGGATGAAACTCCTTGGCAATCAGTACTCACTGATTTTCTTTGGTCTTTAAGTAGTTGTTGCAAAGTTTTGAATGGTGTCATTACCCTGCCGCACTATGTACTTTCCCCATAAGGATACAACCAATCATTTCCACTAGTGTTCTCAAACTAGTGTTTGAATACCATGTTACCTTAAAGAAAGTGTGTCCCACCTTCTAAAGACATGCAGACTGGTTACTATAAATGACAAGTCTGTTGTTAAGATACCCACTGATGCAAATACAATGTTAAATAAAACTAAGAAACAAACACACATAGAAACAATAAGTATGGATTTTGTTGGCAGCAATGATATGTGAGTTACATCTTCATAATAATAATAATAATAATAATAATAATAATAATAATAATAAATCTTATTTTTTATTATATTTTTAAATGTTTGTGGTGGTGGTAATAATAGTAGTAGTATTTAAGCACTGGCTCTGTCCAACTCCTCCTTGATAAGATTCTGCTGCCTAAACACATCTAAAGGTAAGCCTTGATATCAGGGTTTTGCTACAGTCATTATGCAGTCTGCTCCAAAGCACTCTGGTATTGACAGAAGATTATTCATATTTTCATATTCATATTAAATTACCTTTGGTTATTTGTGAGTGAAAGTGTATGATGGGAGATCTGTGCCAATCAGATTTTACTCTAAGCAGATGATTTGAGAAAGGAGTAGGAAGGAAATGAGTCAAGATATAACACACAAATAACGTTAACAAATAAAGTATATGTCATAAATCAGTATGATAAACGTTGGTTCTAATAGGAAATAAGTCTGCACATGAAGTAAAATCCAGTAATTAGTTCTCATTAAGATCAAAGTGTTTCAAAACTAATGTGGCAGACATCAGTGTGACTGGAAATTCATACATCAAAATATTCTACTTATTTGAAATTCTTTTAGCACTTTGGCCTAGTTATAAAGCATGGGTCAGGTAGCAAGCAAGAGTTTAACCTTGTTTTGCAATAAAGCTTGTTTTGTCTGTAAGGTCAGTTTCGTATAACACTTGTTTTACCATAAGACCAGCTTTTTTTGTGCCCACCCAATAAGCCACAGCATTAGCAGGCATTTAACGTCTATCTAACTGCTGTCCAGCTAAGGTGTTAATAATGTATAGAAACTATAATAGGAAATAAAAATCTGATCACCCCAAAAGTCAGTGAATGCTGTGGATCTATGAGTAGAGGTCAGAATTAGAGTGCAGAAGTAATTATCTTACTGCCATGTGCTTTCATGTTCATTAGGTTGCATATTTGCATTACAATCTGTTCTTACTTAGTTAACGTATTTTGTGTGAGCTACTCATGTTTGTCTGTATGACTTCCTTCTAGTTATTAGTAACAAGCTGTAAATTGTTAACATTTACTCGTTGAGTTTCTGTTTCTGGCTGATCTTCTATGCATTTTCAATTTTCATCAAACAAAAGTATTAGGTCCTTCATACCATCCTCTTAACTGTTGTATATATCGACATGATAATGATAATGTCCATTCATGTCCATTTTGGTCATTCACAGCATGTAAAACTGTTAAATGGTGCATAACTGTACATATATTTGACTGCTAGATAGTCTAAAATACAACATTCAAAAGCATAGGCTGTGAGTCAGTGGCATCGGGCATCATACAACATAATCTGGCAACAAGAAATTAAATATTTATAGGTAAAGCTCAGATATTAAAAATTACTTGGCACAATCAGTTATGTATTTTCCCCAAGTCTTCTGTTTCATAATGTTAATGGAACATGCTTGCTTTTAAATGCAACTGACCGGTCAAGTGTAGCCTGAGAGTAGATATTCAGTGATCTTATTGCACTGCATGTCCATCCATGTGGATCAATTTCAGATTCACATTTTGGCTCCTTAAATTTAAAAAAGTCATTTTTATTACAAGTGGATGAAACAAACTGAAATTTAGCTGCAAGTTGTTTCTGTTTGATTTCGCATTGCTCTCCGCTTCACATTGATGTGGAGGGTTGCCTTCACATCATAATCCAAGGATGCCAAGACTTAGACTTCAGAGCAATATTTACTCCACCCCTGTGCACACTTTGAGTCAGAAGGCTTCCTTCTATAAAAAAAACAGCCAATTCCATGGGCACCCCACTGATACTGTGGCTTAGGCCTAGTGTGATCTCCAGGAAAATCAGTGCACACAGAAACTTACAGTACATCTTTCTTCTACAATCTCCAGATAGGCAGTCTTAAGTGACTTGTCAGCCTTGAGTATGATCGTCCTGATCATAACCTGGCTGATTTCACACATTATTCTTCTCACCAAGCAGAGACAGATCTACACTCTTTAATATTGGCATGATCATCTGGCTGTAATTGGTTATTCGGATTATCTCACTGGCAGTTTAGCGTGTGTGAGGGAAACAGAGACAGAGGAGAACATAGAAGGGAATGTTTTCTACATATGGAAAAGCATGGGCAGATACACTGCAGAAACACAAACTTGAAAAAAATAAGAGTGGGGTAAATGTAAGTTGCTTTAATCAGTGTAAGTTGCTTTAAGGGTGTGTGTCCAATTAGAGCATACAGAGTAAACTTGAGACCCTGTGAGGGAAGGAGAAAAAGATCAGCATTTAAATAGATGCCAGGAGCTTGATGCAATGCTATGTAGGAAAAGTTCCTCTACAGCATCTGTATATTTGCCATATTTTAAACTTCAAAGTGTAATGCGACGTGGAACTGGCGGAGACAAACGCAGCCTACAGTTGCAGGCAGGAATTCATTTAAAACGGCAGGCAAAAACAAGGCAGTACATTTCCCAGGAATGGTACATGGCAAAAAACAATGTCCAGGAAGCGAGACAGAGTGTGGATGGGGAACGGAAACCATAGTCTAAACTGTAAGTGAATGTAATAAACTAAAATATCAAAATGAACATTAAACAAGGAAGTAGGAAACGAGGCGCTAACCACGAGGTAGCAACCACGAGACTTCGCAAGAACAAAGCAAGAAGGGAGCATAAATAATGAGAAATAAATGAGTCCCAGGTGTGCGCAATGAGTATGTGATTAGAGTGATAGGAGCGGTTAGTTTGCTGGAAACGCCCGTGGACGTGACACAAAGTTTCTGGACAGATCAAAAAGTTTACCGGGATGTGTCATATAATATCTGCATTATATTGTAAGAATCACTTACCAAACATTACCATATTCACTTAGTCTATTTATGCTTCTGTAATGTAACATGTATAAAGGGTATTTTCACAAGAAAACTGATTTATGTTAATTGTTTTTTAGGGATTCAAATGGCTCTTAATCTGTAATTACCACTTCTGTTAATGGATCTACAGTATTGATTGGCTGTTGACATAAATGGCCAGACAGAAGAAGCAGAAATAATGGTGTCTTTGCTGTTTTAAGTCTGTTCATTGTCCACTACATCAGAGAGAAATTTTATTTCCCATCATAATTCACTATAACATTTTAAGAATTCAGTCATTAAAGCAAACAGTCGTTGATTAGATGGGCATGAAATGGCACATAGCTGTCTTGCCCAAAGTCTGTCTTCTTACAGTTACTGGCACCTGGTAGATCATACATTGTTTTTATGAGCTTCATTTTACTAATCCCAAGCTTACCACCAGTTACAGTCACTGGAATTTACTTTGAAGAGTCATGTCACTTGTTTATGTACATTGGTCTCAACAACCTAAAAGATCTTACGCTAAGGTTAAAATTAGAACAACAATTTTTAAAATAATTTATTTACACCCAGTCTATGTGGTATCTTACACTTTTGTTTCTATTGTTACTCTTGTTTTCAACCAGAACCTAGTGTTATTTTATCACAAGTTAAGAATGCACCAATGTTTTCCGTACTTGATAATTTCCTCCTTTGTGCACTGCACAGGATGAGAGCTGAATACAATAAGAGTAAGCACAATAAGGAAAGCACACACTGATGTTGATTAAAACAAAATTATCTTAACAAAAATGTGCACTCGTGGATACATTGAAGATGTAATAATTGTTTGTTGTGTGTGGTCACCTGCTGATCTGCTACTTAGGTCCTGTTGAGCACATTCAGTTGTTGGCTCCATTTGTGGTCATTAAGAACAAAGAAGTGAACTTGACTGCAGTGGTCTGGCCCTCACATTTCCGAACTCTCACCTACTTCTGGTGGATAGGGAACAATACAGAGGTATGATTTGCTTACTGCTATTTATACAGTGTTTGCCTCACATTGCTGAATTCAATGCCTAAGGGGCTTTTGTTTTATTATGTTTGCAGAGTTGTTATATTGAATATAGTTGCTGTCCAGTGCTGTTTAATGAAGTTATGTGAAGTCTGTGGCCCATTTAATGTTTTTGTTTCCTTTGTCAGCCAATGGTAACTCTGGAAGGCAGTATATCCTGCATGTTTCCGAGGGAGGGATCATACACAGTGACAGTGCAGGTCTCATTTGGCAACTCTATCTTGCAGGACACCAAGAGCATTGTTGTTCAAGGTAACTGAGAATTTTCCACTAAACCTTCATGGATTACATGATGAATACTGGAGTGGGCTAGTTGACAGTTTAGATACTCTTTTGCCAGATAGTCGCAAGTTAATGCTGTAAATCAATAGCTATGATAAGTGTGAAACCACATGTTAATTGGAGGAGACCACTACAGTGCCATCAGTGAATGATCCACTGGAGCAATGAATTCAAAAGTCTGATTTGTCGGTAGTGAGTGCCTTCAAGTGATCATATATACATCATACTCGATCTAGAAATCAATTTAAGAAATTGAATAAAGAGAGCTGGATTTTATTTCAGTAACCAGGGGCATATACAGTATACCCATATTGATGTTTCAATCAGTTCTCTCAATCTACTTGCAAACATAACATGAGATTGCAACACAGTTCCATACAATTTAAGCGACTTGTAAACCTTTCATTCATTTTCATTGACCTTGGTTTTCTGGCAACCCTAGAATTAAACGCAGAATACACTAAATAGGTATCGAACATGTGGAGAATGAAAACCAGTATACACTTGAGAAAATAAAGAATTTCCATATCTAAGATAAAATTTCACATTTTATTTCACATCTTCCGCTACAATATTGGCTGGTTGCAAAATTATCTGATTACCCAAGTGCATGTAAATCTATTGATCGGATTACTGAGAAAATCTGATTTTCTGCAGTTATTGGATTATTAGGTACATGTAAACACAGACTTCATGACTGACATGATAACCATGTGTTAGTGTGCACTAGTATTGGTGCATCAACAGCATGGCTAGGGTTTGTTAAACCCTCTGTACATGCACTAGACACTTAATTAGATACAGCCATATGCAGATACCCTTATTATTTCAGCCAGTAAAACACCAACTTTCATTGCTGGCAGGTACAAAGAAGACAGCCTGTGGGGGTCCTGGCCATTATAGAACAGAATTAAAGGGAACTAACAAAGTATCTAAAGAAACAGATTGTCAGTCTGCCATTGTAGAACTGCAATGTACAGTGATGACTAAATATAAAATAAAGAATAAGCAGAAAATAAAAAAATATAGAAAAATATATAGAAAGACT
>JAUZST010004470.1:0-16291 GCA_034779995.1 Parotocinclus haroldoi | reverse complement strand
TTTGCTTATTTGGACCAAAATTCCGCTTAATCAGAACAAAGAACGTGAGAAGCGAATAAGAAAAAGAAGCCACAAGTTGCCACCTAGCGGATACCAAACGGGTCAACGCGATATGGGAGGATTCCTGTGCTCTCTGAGAGAATTTATACTTTTATCAAAGGTCAGGAAATCCACAAACAGTTGTGTTGACAAGATCAAAACCAGCGGGAGGTAAACACGCCCACCACTTTCTTGTTTTTGTTCAAGTGCAGTCCGTCAGGAGAACGTGTCAGATCACACTGGATAAGTTCTTCAAACGTTGACTGGAATTTAGTAAGAACATGTTTTTTACCGTATTATGCTTCCCATGCTGAGTACCTATACATTATGTTGTAGGTCGTTTCGAAAAAACTAGTTGTAAATGTATTTTTCAATTAACAAAGTTCGTAAGCAACAGTAGTTTGTATGTTCGCTATACGTATATATATCGCACAATAAAGGTTTAATAAACATTTAATATGTTACAAAAATTATAGAACGTCCCGTCTGGTTACATAGGGCATGTGTGTTTAATCGGACCAGCCGGTTATTAGGACCAAAACGATCGCGTCCCGATGTGGTCTGATTAATCGGATTTGACTGTATACATATATATATATATATATATGTGTGTGTGTGTGTGTGTGTGTGTGTGTGTGTGTGTGTGTGTGTGTTTGTGTGTGTTGATGAGAGAGAGAGAGAGAGAGAGAGAGAGAGAGAGTGTGCAGGTTTATAGCACAGGTGTACATAGATCAGATATTTGAATTCAGCTCATGAAAAGTGGTAGCAATAACAAAAGCGTATATACTTTGTTCAGTATATATGGGGGATAGGATCAGATTGTCTAGCAGTTTTTGTGGGATCCTCTACATATTCATTTTGATTTGAGACATTTTTGTTGAGACACGCTCTAACCATGACTCTATTTGTGATAACGTCACAGCTTTTTCACAAGAAAACTGTATCATTCCGCCAGCGCGTTGCCAAGTAACTACAGGCTTTATGTACTTATATTTACTTTATGTACTTATAAAACATATCGCAATAACATTGATAAATAGCTGTTCTATAATTTCATTCTGAACTCATTTCATTTTTAGTTTAAGTACCTTTATTTTCATAGAATCAAGAATCACCCTCTGGCAACCATTAGGTGTCAATAACAGCAGTTTCTTGTCTCGTTCAGTTGACCAGCACTTAACATTTCTTTGACCTTCTTGAAATCTATGGCACTGACTCTACAGGAATGTATGAGAAGTTATCAGAATTGAGTAAGAAGAACGAACAAACTCCTCTTCAAGATGAAAGTGTTCTAACGCATCAGTGAAACAGTACAATTTGAATATTTCAATTCTGAAATTTTAGGGGAAGGGCACACAACATCTTCATAAGGAAAAGGTGATTTTGGACAGATGTACTTCATTAGCTGTGCATTTTAAGTGCTTCTGAATATGTGGGAGGAGGGACCAGTTTATATTTGAAGATCCATCCATCCATCCAAGGGGTCGCTAGCCCGGCATCTGGCTACTCTGGGCACAAAGGCAGGAACAATCCTAGATGGTGCGTCAATCCATCGTAAAGCACACACTCAGTCACACACTTAAAGACACCAATTAACACGCATATATATGGACTGTAGGAGTTTATTGGAATAGCCGACGTTAACCCACACAGACACAGGGTCATGCAGATTCCACACAATAATGACCCAGGATAAACTCGGGACCTTCTTGCTGTGAGGCAGTGGTGCTACCCATGAGCCACCATGCTGCCCTATTTGAAGATGTTGATGTTTAAATCATAACATTAATTCCATGGGGTTTACAAGTTCTAAGAGTGTATCAGATTCATCTTAAAATTTTATAATATGCTTGCTATAGAAACAAATGTATCATTGTTGGAATATCCGTTAGTGTTGCCTTGCCATTGGAAATGATAAATTCTTAGATTTGAGTGTGTCGAATAAATCAATCAACAATGAGTTATAATAGATAGTGGTATATAACCAAGAATTTCCCAACTTTACAGAAACATCCAAAAAAGGTTTGTTCATGCCAGTATCTGCTATATTTGATGTACTTCAGAGCTGGGTGGAATTTGGAGCAGTCTTCATTAGGGATGACTGTGTATAAACTTTTAATATAAATAGAAAAAAGCAGGGAGCTGGCAGGTAGAGTTAGGCCTTTCAGGTGAATAATATATTATTAATATTTGAGTGAATGGAGCACAGTAACTGTGTTGTCAGAGCTGTTCTGTCTATAAAAATGTATGTCAAAAAGCTGATTGAATGGCCTTTCCTCCGAACAACAGTAGGGGAAGTTGTTGAGTTGTATTTTAATAAGCCTAGATTTCCTGGGGGTTATCTGAAGTATCCTGTCCATTTTTGTTGGACAGAATACTTGTGGGCATGTAGTCTCTAATGAAAGACGAAATATTTGTGTTAGTAATGGACGTAACTTTATTACTCTTAGACTTGTTGGGTACAATTTTCTGCCATTTGATGGAACAGATCGTTCTGGAAAAGTTAAGTCCAAGTCACTAGGACTACTAAAAATGCCAGTTAGATGCTCCATATTCGAATCAAATATTGTCATCTGATCCCAAACAGAATCTGAATTTGTCACTAAAGATATGGTTCCAGTCAGTAAGAGTCAAGGTTTATGGGAGCTGCCAATGCCTATCTGGTGGTAAAATATTTATCTCTACTGATCCTCTGCTCTGGGCTATCAATAATCTATTCACCATGTATGTTTCCCTTTTGTAAACATTGACTCCAATAGATAGGACTAAATGGCTGGCAATTTGTAAAAATGGCAATCTTGATTCTCTCAGTCAAATTATATGCCCCTGATCAAAGGCTTGCAACTAAGCAAAATGTCTTTAATGTTAGAGCCATCTCTCACCAAGAGGTACACTACCCAAAAGTATCTTCTACATTTATCAATTTCTATTCTGATAATATTTTATTTACGTTTTAGTAGTCACAGCGCGTTGTAGTTCTACAGTTACCAACTTCTTTTTCTCATGGTGCATATATTTGAACATGCTTTTAAAATATAATAATAATAATACAAATTGAGTCAACCACTTACTTCAGGCACCACTATTTTCTGAAGACATTGGCCTATTATACAAAACAATCAAGAGTATCAATAATGTTGACCACCACAACTGATGGACAGTGGTGGTCAATGGATAAGGTACTGCTCAATGCAGCATATGTATTGCCAATGTAGGACCCTTAAACAAGGCCCATGAACCCACAAGTGCTTGCACTTTACATTTCAAAGTTGTATCAGTTGTACGGTATTCTGGACAAGAGTATCTGCTAAATGAAAATGTACAATAGTTGCCACTGTCAGACAGGTCAATTATTTCACTGGTGCCTATGAATGTCAGCCTTTGTTTAGGCAAAGAAAGAAATATTACTGCTATTCTACAACTCTTCTCAAAGCTTCAGACCAATTTCCACACTCCAACTCATACTGTTTGACACATCTATGGTTCAATGATCCGACACTAGTCTAAAGGAAGTCAGCATCGCTTTCCAATGGCTTTCACTGTTCTCATGCTTGCATAAGCATAAGTGCTCTGTGACGGCGTTTCCAGTCACTATAGCCGGTTTCAAAATAGAACTGTCAGTGTCCTTCACTGAAGAGACAGCAAGCAAAAACACACATCTCATGGAAAGGGAGTACAAAAAATAACACTTTCTTCGCAAATACTCACCAGTAAGAAGCTTGTGAGCTTGGGTCCCTTTTTAGCATTCAATTTCAAACAACTTGTTTTATTTTATTTTTACCCATTTTTGCACTTTGATATCATACTTTCTGAAGTCCTCCATAATGATAAGTAAATGACCTGATAGCAAAAACCTGTGCTGTGCTGTATGCAATGAACAAAAGCCAAATATATCTGACACTTTTAGGTGAAATAAGTAATAAATACATAGACTATTCACTTTTCACTAAAGCAGCATATGTCGCAAGTGGTTAACTGGTTTGATCCCAACCCCAGCCTGTATGGAGTTTGTATGCCTTCCCTATGTCCCCAAAGTTACTCGAGTCAAGTTAAGTCAAGTCAGATTTATTTCTATATCGCTGGCTTTTTTTGCACAAAACCACTTTACTCAGCTGCTCTAGTTTTTTGCATTAGGTTCACTTCTCACTCTAAAATTTCCCATGGCTAGTGTGTTGATATAGCATTGTGTCTATCGTGAATATAGCCATTAATGCTGATGCAATGTTAGCACTAGTAGTGCCAGGTCGGTGTAACCAACATATACCTAAAAAAGCCAGACTTCAGTCATTGGGTCTCTGTGACACCCTACCAATAACACTGTGCTGGGTTTACTTACCCGAAGGACCAGTAGAATGGCAAAAGAGTCGCAGGTTTATAGTGAACGCACTATAAACCAAACTGAGAGGTGTTGAAGTAAGCTAAAGCGTTTGAGTTCCGAAGTCGTCCCTATCCATGATCCATAAACACTAATAAGCAAATAGTTTTCACGGTGAGACCATTACATGAAAGGTGTTTTAAAAAGACTATAGGTTAAAAGAAAGATAGAATCTACAATCATGCAATCATATGCAATGCAAGCAGACCTCTAAAGGGACAAGAAGCTTGGTTGTGCACTGATATATAGCTACTGCGATGCAAAGGTTTTACCAGAGAAAACATATATGTGTTATTACACTTACCATGCAGAGGAAGTATATAAATAGAGCTTTAGTCTTATTCAACTTAAATATGAGTTTCAGCTTAAAGAGGTATTGATTTTAGAGCATCAAACAGCATCTGCTACATAGTTCTCTGTGTGTGTGTGTGTGTGTAGATGCTCTGTCATATAAGAAGGTGGGTGACAACTGAGATGTCCTTCATACACACTGCAAACATATCCATCCATCCAGTTCATGCTGTGGATCTGACAGCAGCCTGGGTTTCAATGATGAGGAGGACAGCAAAGGTGATGTTCTCCTACTGATGATGTCATATGATAGTTCTATAAAGACAGGGCACAGCAATCTTGTAAGTACAATACTTGCTTGCAAAGCAAGCTATTTCAAATTTCATTTGAATAATAAGTGTTAGTGTGCATGTTTGTGGATTGGTTTATTGATGCATGAATATCACTTTGAATCTTTTGTTTGTAGTCTAGTGATGCCTCTCTCTGTTTTACCAAACAGGACATAAATCAGTTACAATATTCAAATGTGAGTTTGCTATGTTGTTACTTTTCCCATGTATTTTTTTTGTGGAATATATCTATCATGAGGCAAATGTTTAATAAACTACACTAGATCAGTACAATAAACCAGTCAATCTATCTATCTATCTATCTATCTTTTTAAGACTGATATTCACAAGATGTTTGTGGAAGTATGTCATGGATTAATAAAGCAGATTACTTGGGACCTCTGAAAATAAGAGTTTATGATTATCAGACTGGAAAGGTCACAAAACCATCTCTAAATAGTTAACACTAAACAAAAAGTAAGCACAGTCAGCAAAGTCGGCAGCACCACCCACTCTTCTCCTATTTAAAACCGGACCTGTATTCTGGTTCTCGTCCTTTCGTAGAGTTGCCGTGCTCCTCACCTTACTCATAGCCTTCTCCTTCCTATCTTGTTTCCTCTCACTCTCCCTTTCCCATTAGCCCAAGTACTTCCTCGTGTGTGTAGTTTCTGTGTTTTTTTTCCTATATACCGTTTTACTGTATCATTGTTTGTGCACTGCATCTAATAAACACCATGCTTGCGTTTATGTCCGAAACCCCCATATTCCTGCAAACGCTGCATTACCCAGCGTTTGTGACAGTAGCATTGTAATGGACAATTGTTACCCTTGCCAGGAGTGCTCAACCACCTAAGATCACTAAATTGTGTAAGAGGAACACATGGTAACTTCTGAACTGAAATTTCTCTGAACTGAATTCCTCTTATCTTGTTAATGTTTATGAGTCCACCATCATAAAAAGACTAAACAACCAATGGTGTGCACAGCCACAGGTTGCATGGAGAAAGCCACTACTTTCCAAAATGATTCTTGCTTCCCAGCTGTTAACAAAATAATGCGCACAAGCCAAATGCTACTAAAAATGTACTACAAATTTACATTTATGTCATTTAGCAGATTCTCTTATTCAGATAATTATTCCGATTCATATAATCTAAGCAATTGTGGGGTCTTGCTCAAGGACCCAACAGTGGTAGGTTGATTTGAACTCCTTTTTGTCAATAGTCAAGTACCTTTACTGCTAGACTACAACCATCCCAAATTCATTGAGCCAGCCAGGAGCCAAACCTAGAATCTTATGTTCTGTAGTCAAGTGTCATCCAATGCACTCCTGTCCCCTTTTTTGTGAAGGGATATTTTAATATCGTAAATGATGGAACAATTAATTTTGAATTATAGCAGCAATTTCTAAAGTAACATGTTGGGTCATATGTCTAAAGAGAATGTGTGTCATGCATCAAGAAGAAAGAATGGTTACGGAAGAATCAAGCTGATGTTTTGGAAGAGCCAAGTTAAACTTCTGCCATCAATCCAGAAGAATTGTTGTGAAAGGACCTGAAGAAAGCAGTTTATGTAAGAAAACCCATTAACATCCCAGATTTTAAGCCGTTCTGAACAGATGAATATGCAGGACTGATCAATGGCTTAAAAAATATTTTTACACATGGGGTCACACCAGTGCCATGCACAGGTATGTAATATGTATATGCAATAATGTAGAAATTTTCCACAATAAATAAATGACAAAGTTCAATATTCAATTCCAACTTGTGATAAAAGTTTAGATCATATATATGCAGAAAATATAAACTTCGAGTCCACAATATGTATACCAAAAATTTAATAACCACTGTAATGACGCAATTTAAGCACAAGTAAATAAATAAACAAATAAATCCAAAGTCATAATTTCTGCCCACAGCATAGAGTTCAAGGCAAGAACAACCCTAGATGAGGTGCTAATCCATTGTTGGGCACACAAACTCATTGATGGCACTTTAGAGACACCATTTAACATAACATGCATGTCTTTGGAGTATTCAGAGGAGAACCACACAGACACAGGCAGGGCATGCAGACTCTACAAAGAAAGGACCCAGCCCCACCTGGGGATTGAAACATAGGACCTTCTCACTGTGATGAGACAGTACTACCCACTAAGCCACCATATAATATGTAATATACAGTAGCTAATTATATTAATTGTAGTAGTTATTTCCAATTAAACTAAAAATATGATTTTTTGGTTAATAAACCCTGAAAAGAAACCTGTCTTACTGAATAGTTGATTATTTTAGCTGAAGTCTAGGATTTGCACTGCAGATATAGAATCTAAAGCAAGCAAAATCGTTAGGTCGGTCTGACTTAAAAGAGAGGAAAAAACAGAATAGTCAGAATAGCCAGTGATTTAGTATGTCACTATAAAAATCATGTTTCTCTTCACATTTCTTGGTCTTTTGCTGAATGTATTTGCAAACCTTTCCTTATATTTTCCTCAGAGTGGGTTGTTGTCCAGATGTAGTTTACCTTAAAGTTAAGGTTCAGGTTAAGGTTAGACAGAATAGAGTACCTACAGTAATATTATGTCAACAGAAAGGGTAGAGACAACTTTTTTATATTGTGGGTACATTTTGCTGGTCCTGGAAAGCTGCTTTTATTTGAGAGAAACTGCAACTTTCTTTTGAAATAAGAGACAAAAGATTTACTTTAAGTTACTGATGTTAGAGGTAGGGGTATGAGTAGGTGTAGCATTAATTAGCTACAGTAATCATTAAGTCAGTGGTCAGTCCCAACAAAATGTGTGTGTGTAGCTTAGGTTTTTGTTCAAGCAAATGGAACCTGCTCGTTAAGTGCTCGCAGTGTGTAAAAACTGCCATCATTAAAACTCATGACTCAGCAGTCAAATTCATGCCTGAGTAGTCAGCAGTTAATTCACCACCATTATTGGCAGAAAATTCTCCATTTTCTTATCCTTGCCAATCCTAATATGGTAAAAGTGTATTTTACATATGTGCTTGTACTAGCTCAGTATGTATGTTTAAACTAACTGCGTGATCAGATCTACTTAGTGACCTTCATTCATCTCAGTCACCTGAGGTGTGTTGATCATATGAAACTTAAACTACTATGCTTTGTTAATACCATACATTTACGCGGGTACGCGATTTCTAAAGATTTACTTTCAACCAGTCCATTTCATTAAAAAAAATAGACCCAGAGATCTAAACTGTAAAAACACATTCTACATGCAACAATAACTGTATTACTGTTGTCTTTATTGGTTATTCATGAACAGTCTAGACTCAAAAAATCTCTGGGCTAATGCCTTCTTAACGTTACAAAAAGATGCAACATAGGAAATGTGGGTTAGAGGAGTCCTGCAGCATGAAAAGTCACTTGATCACATTGCCAAGAAATGTCTGAAATGTACACCAGCCCAAGTAAAAAAAAAGATTAATGTGAAGTTACAAGTGCATTTGTAAAGTCTCAATCATTCCACAATAATAAAGTCCACTGCTTTGTGTGAGGACACAGTGGACACATCGTTTTGATATAGAGTATGTGTCAAAAGCATTGATATAGTAGGACACTGCACACCAATGTAAATATCTTGGTCCAAATGTGAACCGTGGTATTTAGAATATCATGGCTTAGGGTTGCTTTAATGTGTTAGAGGCTGGAAAACTAAGTCAAGTATTCTACTAAATAATACATAATAGAAAGTATACTGCTCACAAATGAGAGGGTATTTCCCCAATTTTTTGTGAGCAGTGTATGTAATGAATAATTGTATGAAATAAGCAGGTATAAATCAGGTCAAAAAATCTTTGGATTGATTGCATAGTGCTATCTAAGTGTTTACATCATTTTCTGTCATGTGGTCAAATAGAGTTTTGAGCCACATTACACCCCGAGGCATACAAAGCATGCATTTTACAAAGTAAACTTTTTTTTTGCTTAGTGATTCATTCAATTGCATGTTTTGCAAAAATGTGCAGACAGGTTATTTGAATACTCTGGAGAAATTTCATTTAAGATACTGATATTGAAAAAAATAACATGAATCTCAAATTAGAAACCGTTTGTTTTAAATAATCCCCCAGTTTTAGTTTTTGTTTAAAATCATAACACTGTCTGAAAAAATTCTGCTGATCTAATTATTTTTGCTGATTTACCCCAAATGAAAGGCGGTGATTCCAAATATGAATTCTCACTAATGAGAAATGTATGATTAAAAATTATGAAGTCAAATATTAAGAGGAACTCCTGAAGTTGTCTCATGCAAAAACCAACAGAGCAATAGTTGAGTAAATTTGAATTGTTATGGAGAAATTTTCTGTTTATCAATGCTCTGGAATAGATATGATCAGGGTTGTCATGCTGTAAACACAAGCAGTAGTCAGTATGGCTGTGTTCCATCTGCCTTGATATCTATGTTCCATTTTGATGTTTAGCTGGAAGCATTATCCTTGTTCTACCATAGTTTTCATGGTATTAAGGTACTTCCTGTATTTATTTAGAATCCTAATTTAACTTCTCATGTGAAATATAAAATAGGAAATTTGATACACAGGTAATTGAAGCACTCACCATCTTGATCCAAAGCCCAAACACTCATGAGTACCAATTTCATATGACATTAAGGGATAATCACTGTTTAAGGATTAACTGGTTCATTCTTAATTACCAGATGACCCCATAAGGATATAATAATCTGATATTTTTGACACAACCACTTTTAAAAAAAACAAAAGGGACGAAATGTTTGCTTTAGGTGAGCGCACACAAATGCTATCTCTTCTACTAATTGAAAATCAGGTTCACCTGCATCTGGCCTATTGGAGTCTGAGGAGCATCACCTCTGTTTGGATTTAATTCTTGAACATCCACTGGCTAGATGCAAAATATATCCGGATTTCCTAGTGAGTTGTACTGAGAGATTTTTGTTTAATATAGTGGTTACCGATTGTGTTCATTGTTTACTCGGATTCTTCCTAACTCCCTGATTGCCTGAACCCTGCAGTATGATCTAATCTGATCAGTCAATTTTGACTACACCCTAAATGAGTGCAAAACCAGTCAGTATGAACTGAATATAATAAATGGCATATCATGTTACCTTACTTGTTTAAAAAGAAATGACAAATTAAACATATTTATTACAGTGGACCTAATTCTCGGACTACCTTTGTCTGCCTCTTTCTGTCTTTATCCATTTTTGTTTTTTTGTTTCTTCTTCAGAAGAATTGTTTATCTGAGTTGTTGCAGAATTACTTAAGTCAGGAAAAAAGTCGCTCACATTCAGACTGTTTAATTAATAATAGAATTAATAGAATAGAAAAAAATAGAATTAATAACAATATGGCACTTATTTTGTGAAACACATTCATACCTTTACACACTTGCACATTAAATTGGTCTGTTTCCAGAGCCAAGGAAGAAGAGACACTTCACTGGATTTCATCTGCATTTTTAATTACTTACACACCTTTTGCACAACACTACACACATTTCCATGTCTTCAAAACCTAGTGTTAATCACACATGATGTTCATGTAACAGAACACAGAATTTCAACATTTACAAGTCAGCAAAAGAACACTGTCCTTACCAGTATCAAAGACAAGTTAATCCCTTTTCCATGGCATTCTATTTTTAAAGTGTAATATGTGTAATATTGTTTGACATTGTGCTCCAAAAACCCTAAGCATCCGAAGTGTAAAGCACTTTCGTATTTTAATATTACACAGCAACTCATAGCAACCATTAACTTCCAGCAAAGGTTCAGGTAGAGAGCATCCAGAATGAATGACTACACAAAAATAAAAATACTGCAAATATAAATAGCAAACAGAGAAATAAAGTCAACCAGTGGTGAGGAAGGCGGTAGAACACAACGCTACAAAATGAGAAAGAATAGGAGGACAAAACAGTATTCCGCTGACTGTACTTGCCCATGTCATTATATCCCTGATTAGTATGTAATATAGCACTGGTTTTTAAACTGTGGTACACCAGACTACCTTGAAAAAAAATAATTGCCTCCACCAAAAAAAAGAAGTGACTGCTTCTAAAAGTGAGTAAATCAGACACACCTGTTGAGCCAGAGGAAGATAATTCGCTGCTCGCCCTGAACCATCCAGTGCTAATTTAGACACAGACGGTACCGCTGGTGTTAGCAAATGCTGAAAGATTGTTGCAAGATGGTACAACACAAGTCATTTGGGATTCACATTTAGAAGAACTAAGGAAGAACCAAGACAACAATGTGTTGTGTGCTGTGAAATTCTCAGAAAGGAGAGTATGAAACCAGCATGTCTAGAAAGACTTTTAAGCACTAAACATGCACATTTCTGAATCTGAAGCAGTGCAAATCCACAATATGGAATACTGACATAGTATCCAAAGTCCAAGAAGCATCCTACTATGCCATTTATGGATTGTAGAAGCGACTCGTATTATGTGCAGAAAAAACAGCTCTAACTGGTGCCCTTTCTAAATGATGCAGTCACTCACAGAATTGCTTATATGGCAGATAATGCCAAACAGATGATGATTGAATTAATTGAATCTGCCTATTTGCTCATTTATGTGAGATATGGGTTTGAGGGAAGGTCACATGAATATCTTTTGTTTAGTAAGCTGTTAAAAAACAACACAAACTACAGAAGACCACATATTTTAAATTCTGAATAAATAAATTTAAAACAGTGGCATCAACTGGAAAAAATGGATTTGTGCTTGCACAGACGGTGCCAGAGCAAGGACTGGGCGACGCTGGTGCTGTTGCATGCATTAAAGAGGTTGCTCCAGAGATGAAATGGACACACTGCAGCATTTATTATGAGGCACAAAATGTTGTAACAAAATGTCTGATTATTTAAAATCCGTCTGAGACTGCTATCAAAGTTGTACATTTTATAAAGGCTCAACCCAAATTCAAATCTCTTCTCTGTGCTTTGTGATGAAATTGGTAGCGAACATGTGCAGCTTTTGCGATACACTGAAATAAGATAGTAATCACTGGGCAAAGTGCTCACAGGGCTGTTTGAATTGCACTCTGAGGTACACGTTTCTGCATGGCCAGCAATCCTCCATTGGAAAGTTTGTTGGAAGATACATTTTTGGCTGACAAAATTGGGCTATTTTCAATGTTTGAATGAGCTTAACCTGGGAATGCAAGGGCTAGCTGTTACACGTATGTTTCTGCCCTTTCCTACTACCCATCTTTGGCTACTCAGGTCTGACTGCGATGAAGACCAGCTACTGAAACAAAATGAATGTTGAGCCAGATCCACACTTGAAGCTCACTAATCTCGTTCCTGGCATCACAGGACTGGACATTTGCTGGCGTGAGCAGGGGGACCTTGCGTGCCCTGCAAGATTTGAATCCATGACATCGTAGTGTGTTACCATCACGTGGTATCAGCGCTCTTCAGGTGACTGACCAGGTCCCCCCCTGTAGTTCTGGGATGATTCGTGACTCTTCTCAGAATCATCCTTACCCCACGAGGTGAAATTTTGCATGGAACCCCAGACCAAAGAAGACTGACAGTCATCTCATGTTTCTTCTATTTTCTAATAATTGCACCAAAAGATGTTGCCTTCCCACCAAGCTGCTTGCCTATTGTCCTGTAGCTCATCCCAGTCTACAATTTTGTCCCTGGTGTCCATAGACAGGTCTTTGGTCTTGGGCATGGTGGAGATTTGAGTGTGATTGATTAAGTGTGTGGACAGGTGTCTTTTATACAGGTACCGAGTTCAAACAGATGCAATCAATACAGGTAATGAGTGCAGAATAGGAGGGCATCCTAAAGAAAAACTGACAGGTCTGTGAGAGTCAGAATTATTGCTGATTGATATGTGGTCAAATCCATTTAATGCAGTAAAATGCAAATTAATTATTTGAAAATCATACCATGTGATTTTTTTTATTTATGTCTCTCACAGACCTCTCCATTCTTTATTGGTGGAAAATCTTGCTTAATCTTCAGTTTATCAAATTCTTATTTTCACCCACTGTGTATATCTATATACTGTGTACATATTAAAGAGAGTTCCTCTATAATGCAAGTGAGGTGCAAAAACAACTATATACAACAACTATATAACAACAGTTGCAGCACCATTTGGAAACCAAAGCTTGTTTAGCAGACTGTGGAATTGCTTTTAAGAGACTGGAACAGTAGGAAGAAGACTGGACTGCATGCCCGGCAACCATTGGTATGCATTCTGTTATCTGTTGAACACATTAGAACCCATACAAGGTGCCTTGATAGGCATCATCATTGGACCTGTGATGAGTGGTCAACTGTCCTCTTCTCTGATGAGTCACGGTTCCATGCGCAGACTGACAATCACCGTTTCCTGATCTGGCATGAACAAGGAGCATTGGAAAATCAAGAAAGGGACTGTGATGGTGGAACCATAGTTTGGGCTGGCATCTGCATTGCATCTGGCATGAATACCATTGAACATATGTATATATACAGGAGCAATTTTTTCAAAGGGAAGGTGAAAAGATAATAAATTACCCTGTATACATAAATAGGTAACTTAATTACATAAACCCTGCTATCCAATTACATCTTGTGCCAGAAAAATGGTTTAAATAATGAATGGGTACTCCAAACAGTAGATGCCCATTTTCTATTACTTTTTACTGGTGTAATTCCTTTTCACATTAAAGTAGTTTTCCTTTTTTATTAAAAGAAGTTAAGGTTAGTATAATATTGTCTGATATCCCTGTATTGGGTGAGGCTTTCTGCCATGTTCAATCTTCTTATACAGCTATTTGTTTACAAACTGTTCACTGTTGTCAAAGCATTTCTCATGTTTCTCAGTGCTTTGTATAGCAATTAACTTACAATTAAATTAACCTCCATCCTCACTGATAACTAACTAATCCGTTATCATGTGCTGACCCACCACCAAGGTGACAGGAGTTTGAGAAACAGTGCCAAGGCCTCCAAGGCCAGGTCAGGTATCACATACTGGCTCTGACCCAATGTGAGAGAGAGGGTAGTCAGGGATCATGCCTGGTGTTGCAACTGAGACCCCTGCTGGCCCGAGATTTACTCGTGTATTGTGCAGGGCACAGACATATTGAGCCTGATATCAAGTGGGCCAGAGATGCCCACCATTTTTTCTTTCCTATGGATACTCACACTCCAATTCTGTTCAGACGCTTTTGAAAGATTCTCTTGCAGATCTAACTTCCTTGAGAATACATACACAGAAAACTCATAAATCTTCAGCTTTCATGTCCCTGTGTAACATTTCCTAAAGGGATCCTAAAAGGATTCTTGAAAACCTCGACATTCATTCAAGGTCCCTAGTGAGTAGCTAAGTCCTTGCATAAGACTTCCCCATTTTAGTCTTCCATCATTTCAAAACGAGCTCACCTCACACCACTGATGGTCTGACGTTTGATTTGCACTGCAATTTTAATAGTTGTTTAATTTTTTAAACAGAAACTGTGATGGACTGATCTAAGATGACTGAGAGACTATGCAGCTGGCTTAACGCAAGGTCAGTTCAGTTGCTGAAGAACTCTGCCTGGACAAGGTCTTTGTGATAGTGTGTGTGTGTGTGTGTGTGTGTGTGAGTGTGTGTGTTTGGTCAACTTTATACATCATTGTTCAGACCAAAGTTTGCCATACGCCCAAAAAATACAATTTGTATTATGTTGTTCCTTGTTTAGGTTACTGAAGATAAGTTTAGGGTTTGGAGTTGGTGTAACATTCATTAGCTGCAGTAATATTATGTCAACGGTAAGTCCTCATGATGAGAGATATGTATGTGTGTGTGTGTGTGTGTGTGTGTGTGTGTACAATTGATGACCTGGATGTGAAATGTGACGCTAAGCCAAGTGGCTTTTGCCTGCTGCAGCAGAAATGAGTTGAAGAAACACAATCTTTATTTGAGATGTCAGACCAGAGGCCATGTCGACCACAGAGAAAATATTACAAACCATCTCTAACCATAGCTGGCCCACCAGAAAAATATAATCCTTCCATGACACTCAATCATATGTTACAGAGCAGAATGCACTGTCTAGAGGCTGCTGAATTTCTGATGCTCTTCTCGCCATTCAATGTAATGATTTCAATTTGTCTGTAAGTATTCTGTTACATATACAATTTCATTTTATACATTATATCTTTCATATAATATAAGCAACTAAACCAACTAAAATAGTCTATAATTATTAAAAATGTGATTCCTGTGACCCTTCAACAAAATTCCAACTACTAAACCCTTGAGCCAGTGTGGCATACTGGGTCAGAGCACAGAATAGGGCCCCTTGGTTAAATAGCTAATCAGACATACAGCAACAGAAGAGTGGAGTATATTTTAAGACATGCAGGCGATTTTGAATTTTAGCCCAAAAGAACATTTGAACCTGGTATATAAACCCTGCCATTCATCTTCTTCAAGATTATTGCTTTTTTGTTAACATGTCTTAAATGCCTCCTTGTTGTTTTATAAGGCACATTTTCTGTAAAGGGCTAGTTTTCTGCAGATTTTCAAACAAACTATAAATATTTTATTTATTTGTATTATTTTATCATTCAGTTTCCACTCTTTTAAAAACTTTTATTAATCTGGGTAGATTCTACTTGGTTGAAATAAATAAATACTGGGACCTCTAACACTAATGCTTTTGCAGTAAGGTGCTTTATGGAATTACTTAACAAAGGTATTACAGGTTGATGAAATCAGACAATTTGATTACCTCAGTGGTTCCCACTTTTTTCTGCAGCCTTTTTCTGTAGAATATTGACAACGACAACAACAATTAGCATTTTATGGTTAGGTATAGGCATAGTTTTAATTACCTGCAGTAATAATTGTCAATGGAAAATATTAACATATACAGAGACATATTTTATGGGGTTAGGGTGTAAAATTATGCAGCTCCATTTGTGTTCATATTCCTGTTCTGTTGCATATGACAATAGTTACTGTACAGTCCATAGAATGACAGAGACAGAACCTAGCAGTGGGGTGCAGAATAGTAACAAAGAATTAAAGCATATATACATCATAATCTCTTCAATTGACAAAATTGAATTGTCAATTAAACATGTACGCTTCTAGGCCGCATCTCTCTGAGTTAGGTTGTAGTGTACCTCAGCTGGGCTGGTGGGACGGTTTCGAAAAATTTCCCCTACTTGACAGCTATTATTTTATTGTCAGTATTAGGTGAGATCTCATTCATGTCATATGTATACAGTATACAGTATACATGTTC
>JAUZST010004469.1:0-16292 GCA_034779995.1 Parotocinclus haroldoi | reverse complement strand
TCATGCTGCCAAACTTTAGCATACTGAACATCATGTTTACCAGACAGCCAAGGTAACTTGTGTTCTGTGCTTTCATAATACAGATATGTCGTATAATCATCACATATTACTTTCATTTATGAATTCATGCATAAGTTCACTTCATTGTAATCTGATAACCATGCACTGGAGGTCTCTCAGTATCACATGATTATTTAACTTTTATTATTAAACTTTTAATAAAAATAATATTTAAAATTTTAAAATTTAAAATAAAAAATAAACACTAATTATATTCAAATGCATTGTTTTATTGCATCTTGTTAACTTTGAACAAAGTAAAAAAAAGTTTTGTGAACTTAACTGAATTATCGTTTGTATTTCAACGATATCTGATTTCTGATTTATCTGAGGAATTTAATAAAATATATATATATATCTCAAGTTCAGACTGTCTTTTTCATGCCATAGTATATACTGACTCATTCCTTTCTGGAAGGGTGTTTTTTGTGTTGAGGTGATACGTAAAAGACGAATTACTTTTGTGGTAATTTGCGATGCATGCAGATTACTTGAGTTTTGTCCATAGTTCCATCAGGCATCTTTTTAAAGTGAAACTTCCCTGCCAGAACTCCAGCCTTGTCCTTATCCATGTTTAGCGAACATTGTTTGGTGGCGGCATCCCACGTCATAGGTCAGTCACCACAAGTAAAAACCTACGTTATTTTTTTAACGCGTTAAATATTTTTTATTAATCACCATATTGAATGCATTGATTTTGACAGTACTATTGATAACGTAAACCCACAAAACAATTTATGAGCTAGGTCAAGTTGTAAATAGTACAGAGCCCCTATAGTTGATTAAGTGTACAACACTGCTAATAGACAGAAGTAGTTAAGATTAAAACTGTTCATCTATGTCTATTTGGGAACTGGAAAAATTGTGAAATTCTTTTGTAAAAACAATTGTGAAAGATAGAATTCCTGGTTGAATCATTGTGACTGGATGTAGTTACAAGGTTTGTAAACACCCTGCCAGTTGTTTCGCACACATCTTCATCAAGTACTTTCCTTCAAGCTGCTTTCCTTGGCTGGTAGTGTGGAGTGAGGTCATCTGTGCTGACAGTGAGTTGCCGAGTTGCTGATAGCTGGTCACAGTATTGTCCCAATCTCTGCCTTGTTTAGCTTAAAGTGAGTGAAAGAAGGGTTGGCCCACACGGCTAGTTCTTCACTACTGTTGGTGCATGTGCCCTTTCTGTATTTGCAGTGGTTATGCTTTGCCATACACTCTAAGGATGCTGTCCCTGAATTGACCTTCTATCTTTTGACATGTTCACCACTTGTTGCTCTCTCCAGATTGGATCTGATCACATTAAATAGTTTTCTGTTTCTAGACCTAACTGCTGCATTTAGTTCTTTCGAGAGTACTTGGGAGACTTCCCTAATCATCAATTGTTGTGGATGGTTGTTGTTTTTTCAGCAGTAGCACTAACACTGTTTGGATGTAGAAAAGTAGTGGATGCATAATTGTTTATGTCGTGTGCAAATAAGTCCCAGTGTTTGCATTCAGCACAGTCTTGGAAGTGGGTGGGGAACTCATGGGACGTACTACTAGATACACAAAATGTAAAAAAGCAGTTTCCAGGTTAGGTTGATTAAAGACCTGGACTATAGTGAAAAAAATACTTCAAAATTTACAATTTGTTAGCAGGGAACCTAATGATACCTTTTGATACATTTATTATGACGGTTAACTCTATCACCAGATAAAAAGGCCAGCATTTGATGTAATCTGTTCTAGATCTGGAGAACAATGTCTGTCAATGGCATAACGAAAGCACTTGTTATTGCAGTAAACACACGGTCCTTGTCCTTAGTCTTTGTAACTGTTGCCATGGTGTGCTGTCTGTCCTGCTAGCAGAATGGCTTCCTCTGGAATCACAGAGTGGAACCAAATCTCTGGTATTACCATAACCAAGCATGGCAGTAATCATTGTTAACTCTTACATTTTATTACTGAGGGATTATGGGTCTGCGGGCCTTACTGATTCTTCTCTCTCCTCCTTTGCCTGAATCTTCCAGTCAGTACATTAGTCCATGGAGTCACCCATTCCCATACAAGCTCCTTTGTAATGTGACATAACCCTGATATTGAAATACAGCCTTATTAAATCTAGCTGACTGCACAGTGTTCTGATTTTAGCTCCAGAATAGCAACCTCTACATTTATCTATATTGATGGACTACTCAAAAGTGACAATTTTATTGGGTCTCAATGTCTGCTTGTGACTCACAATAATTGTCTAATGTACTGACTTTGACTAGTTATTTAAAAATCTTTGCAGTAGAATCAGTAGAATCACTTCATGCTTTACCTATATTGCAGTCATCAGTGCTGTTATGAGCGATTTGATGTAATCATTTTATTTGGTCTCAAAATTGCCTTCTGATGCAATATCAGTTTGTGTAATGTGACTTTTTAAGTCTTTCATTATTCTGCTGTAGTATCACGTCATTCTTGTTACAGAAATATAATAGCAAATTCTGAAGGTATCTGTGTTGTTTAGGTTGAATACTTTTTTTTAAATTGCAATTTCATTCGGTCCCAAGATTGTCTTCATGAATTTTTAAACAATGCCTTGGTTTTCTTTCTCTTTTACAGAATCTTACAACTATCGTTAAGTGTGTAATGGCCACTCACACACATTCTACTTGCATGATTGCTGTTGTTGTTTGCTTTGCTTTGTTTTTAAAAATACAGCATAATGAATATGCCACAAGTTGTTCTTTTTTTAAACTTAAATAGACATACTACAGTGACCTGATAACATTTAGGCAATATTAGGCAATATTTTAATATCTTAAATAACTGTGGTAGAGACTGTGGTAAGTTAAGTGTTTAAAGTACTGGACTCTGGACCAGATAGACAGCAATTAACTCACAGTTGCTTAGATTGTAAAGGTTGTATCAGTTCGAAGTCGCTCTGGAAAATGGTGTCTCCTAAATGAAGTGTAAATAAAGTCCAGTTTGTTCAGAAAAAGAGCAAACGTTGTATTGCATTTGTTGCATGGTTTGCCATCTGCGATAAAAGTTGTTATTAATACTACAAATTGGTCAGTAAGCATTCACTGCGGTAAAATATTCTGAGTGGCAGTATGAAATGTTAAATGTCTTGTCGCCATGTCAGTCTGTTCTAGCTAAGACAGTAATCAAGAATGACCAGTAAAGTATTTCCAGTGATGGCTAGATGATTGAATGGACTAATGTATTTTACAAAGTAGACACAGAGAAGCAATGGCCTCAGGAGATGAGTCTCAATAACCATCCTCTTAAAACTATAAACTTCTACTGTCGCAATAACTGTCTTCCAAGTTTATTTCATTTCAGTGCCCCTGTCTTTTTATTTGTCCTCTGTCAAGTAAGTTTGTAGCTTCACATAGCTTAGTGTCACAAAAAGATTGCCCATTTCCCAACGTAATTGGTTTAAAACATTTTATTGAGTGTATGTGTGTTTGAGAAGGAATACAAACTGAAAGAATGAGAGCACAAGCCGATGGTAACACAAGTCAAAGAGGTAAACATCAAATTATCGTATAACCACACAAAGTTTGACTAAGGTTTAATCGTGTTTTCACACCATGTATTTTATCATTTTTGCCTGCAATCTGAACCAGATGTGTATAATAAGGGCCAATATGGGTCATGAGGGCCAAATGTGAGGAATAATGGACCACTTTTTTGCTCTTAAGTACAAGAAACACATCTGTAGTCCACCATTTATCACCACCCAAAAGTCAGAAGTTTATTTTCAAAGCATTACTTCCAGCATTCTACGCAGCATTTTACATTCCATTTACTACCACTATTTTAGATCACTAAATAATATTTTGATGGATGGGTTTTCTTTCACTTTTTGTGCCAAATACATCAATGAGATGTACAATGATATAAATAAATAAATACTCAACACCAATATCAGCATTTGGAATATTATATAATTAATGTAGGTTAATTAATTAACGTTCTTATCTGCTTAATTATGGACAATTTTACAGCTGAGCCAGTGCCTAGAAGAGATCACAATGCAGCAACAGCCGTAGACAGAGCTCCAATCAATCCTACATATACAGACAATAGGGTCACTTTAGCCTAATCAGTTAACCAGTGCACATCTTTGGACTGTGGGAGAAAAGCAGAGCACTTGGTGTAAACCCACATGGACAAAGGGAGGACATGCAGACTTAACATAGAAAGGACCCAGCCTGTTCCTGACTGTGAGGTGACAGTCCTACCCTCTGAGCTACTGTGCCACCGTAAGTAAGTTTTTAGTCATTATTAATCTTTTATTTGTACAATATTTTTCATTGTTGCATTATAAAAAGTGCATGTAGTTAATCAGTTTAAATTTTTCAATACAACACAGTAAACCCACCCGGCCCACTGAGATAATAGTGTCATTAGATCAGACTGTATACGTATTTCTCAAGAAGATAAAGTAGAAACACACAAAAGAAAACATGAACACACACACACACAGCCAAAAGTATTAGGACACACACACAAGGCCAAAAGTATTAGGAGAGACATCCAAAAGTTTTAGGACACACACAACCAAAAGTATTACGAGTCACACACACACTCACACAAGGCCAAAAGTATTAGGACACACTCATACGTGGCCAAAAGTATTAGGACACACACACACACACACACTCACGGCCAAAAGTATTAGGACACACATGATCAAAAGTATTAGGACACACATGATCAAATGTATTAAGACATACATGATCGAAAGTATTAGGGGACACACACACTCACACACAGCCAAAAGTATTAGGACACACACTCACAACTGATAAAAAGTATTAGGACACACACACTTAGCCAAAAATATTAGGGGACACACACACACATACACACGTGTTATATTTTGCAACTAATAGCTAGTACGTAGTGACGCTATTTTATGAACATAGTAGACAGGTTAAACTGTAAACTCTTCGTCCTTTATTTAAAGGTTTACTGTTTTTATGATTTTATTTGTTCTTTGATTCACATGTGTGGAATCGATGAGTCGATTCAGTGATTTGATTCACTAAGAACTAGGAGCCAAGTCGATTCCTCGCACTTAAATGGAATCACGTAACATTCAGGGCACACGAGGAAGTTCAGTAATTTAACGTGATTTAGTTTATCACAAAAAATTAATTATAATCATTTAATGATTAAGGGAAAGACTTCAGACTCGGTGAATCACTTGTAATCATTTAAAGCGACAGGAGCTCAAACCCAAATAGTTCTGATAAGTGCTGTGCTTTTTTATCTTAAGCCACTAGAGGGCGCTTCAGATTACTCCCCATGTTCTACTCTATCTATCACTAGCATTGATGGACTGAGCATGCTCTGTACAGCTCTTACCGTGTCCATTTTGTCGGTGGGGGTGTGCGGCCCTCCGACGGTCCCCTTGCTGCTAGGCGATGCACCCTGCGAGCAGAGCACGGCGGAGGCAGTGCCTTGGATGGGCTCGTCATCGTCGTCGGAGTCTGGCAACGGGGTGGGGCTGATGTCCTCGAGCCCGGTGCTTGGTGGGCGAGGCGTGCGCGGGGGGGCGGAGGAGGGCGGGATGGGGGAGAGCTGAGAGGACGATGAAGAGATGGGACTGCCCTCCATGTGCACCTCGCCTTCTGAGTCTCCGCCCTCGTTCAGAAAGGGCAGCTTCGTCCTCTTCTCCTTCAGCAGCATCTCGATACGAGAGTCCAGACTGTGACGCTCGGCCTCCAGAGTGGGCGTGTCCGGAGAGGGAGAGGGGCAGGACGTCGGCGTGGACGGCCGTACCTCTTCGGGCATGGGCGGCGGTTCTGGAAGGAATTCGGGCGTGGAAGGGGGCGGGGCTTGTGGCGGCGGTCGTCTGTATTCCGCCGGGTTGAACGCCGGCTCGGCAGTGGGGTATGCGGGGGGCAGTGGGGGCTGGTACGCCGAGAAGGCGGGCTTAAAAGTCGGCGTGGCTGGTGGAGGAGGAGGTTCAGGCTGAGGGTTTGGTTTGAAGGTCTCGTTGTTGCTGTTGTTGCTGTTACGATAACTGGCGTGGACGTAGTGACGCTCTGGGCGCCGGTTGTACGCGTCCTGGAATTTGGACTCATGCCTCCGAGGACGGTTAGGCTGGAAGGTCGGAGTGGCCTGCCTGCCCGAGTAGGCCGAGTCTTGAGAGAAGGGTGTGCCGGAAGGACGAGGCGTGATGGGCGTGGTCTGAGATTGGGGCGTGGCGTCGAGTCGAAGGCTGGAATACGCCGTGTCCACAGAGAGGGGTGTGCTGGTGCTGGTGGACCCACCCTCCGAGAGACGCCGTAACGGCTCACACACCTACACACACACACACCCCATCTTATATTAAACTCAGCAAATTTCATAAAACACTGAATCAGCTGCTAACTAAGAATGCATACATACAAATTATAATAATTAATAGTAAATATGTTCTAATTATTTAATAAATCTTTCATTACCACAGATGGCACTGTTTGATTATTATTATCAAATTTACTATTGTTAATATATTTATAATTATCACATTTATTATTTATTATTTTCAAAATGATCATATTTTTTAAATATTACCTTTTTCTTATTAAATATTATAGATTTGTATTGCATTGTAATTTGTATAGATTATTACTACAGTATTATATTATGTATGCATTATATTAAATTATTTGTATTTATATTTCATATATGTATTGTCATGATCATATTAACTATTGTGAATATTATCGTTATTTTATTATTACCCTTTATTAAATGTAATGTTATCATTATCAAATTAATACTATTATCATCACTATTATTTATTTTTTATTATCATCATCATCGTCTTCATAACATATTCACATATGTATTATTTTTTATTTATTTTTTATATATTATTTTTGTATTCTATATTATCATATTTGTATTATAAAATAATACTACTTTGATCACATTTATTCATTTTGTTATTGTTTCTTATCACAATCCTATTTTTATTATTATTACTAGCATCATTAGCATTATTACTATTAATATTATTACAATCATCTTCATATGTATTCTTTTTCTCGTGATACATATTTTTTATTAACTTTGTACAATGCCCAAAACAAGCACAGAATATAGGTCATAAAGGTTATCACACATAATAACAATGATAGATGTAAAAAAAAAAAAAAGAAGGATTAACAATTAAAGATCAGTGGTGAGCTACATAATCCAGACGTGCTCATACAAAACATACACACATACATACATTACTAGGTAGGACAAAACAATAACGAAGTTCAGATAAATAAAAACATAGACATATTGTAACCCATAGTAGGTATTATACTATCGTTACATTCTCAATACAAAAGCCATGATGTAATTGTTTCCATTTTAGCCCTGTTAATTATAGCCGTTGTAAGTTCCAAAAGACTGATGTCGTGAAATAGTTAGTTCAGAAGGTATGTGCAGGTACGTAGGGTTCAAACCACAATTTCAGTATTGTCTATTTGGCCGCTGTAAGTTCAGCCAAGAAGATCCACTTTTGATAATTATGAAAAGGATCTATAGAATGAGATATGTATTATGTTTATTAGTATTACTATAAATATTATTTTTGTATGTTTGTAATTGATTTAGTTTATTAATCATTAGTCATTTCATTTTTTTTGAGTGGTAGTTTAGTTTAGTAGGTTTACACGTGCAGACTAGATGTGTACAAAAATATTTGCCCCACTGACAAATAAAATATAAAAGTTTGTTTGTTTGGGTTTTAATGCCTTATTTAGCATGTGTGTAATTCAATGTCAGGGAGGGTTTTTGCATTCCTGTCCGTATATATCTCATGTCTTTCCATTTCACACCATTTTTTATTTTCATTTTTATGGTTGCAAGGTAGGTTTAAATCTAAAGTAAAAATCACGGGAATAATTTAAATTGTATTTCAGTAGGTCTTTTCAGTAGGTCAGGCATTACAGATTACAGACTGAATTACTAAATTACTGTCAAACTCCCTAAAAAAGGGGTTTAAAGTTGGCGGGAAAACCCAAACTGTGAACACAGGAGTGACTCGTCTCCATGGTAACGCTCTCTACACTACACTAAATGGGCAGTCTGAGTTGGTGCTTAGCTTTAGCTGGGGTTACGTTTTATCATGCTTAAATGCAGACATGATGTAATATAAGAATATAAAGCATCACAGGGCGAGTTTTTATTACGTTCTGTTCTTATTTACATGATTCAAATTTTAAAAAGACCACAGTAAACACTGAATTTGAAGCTAAAGCTCTCATCTGGATGATAAAGGCAAGATTAAAGAATTAAAGTGAAATGGTTTTACCCGCAGAGCCTCGGCCAGGCTGCGGGGCGACACCTCACACGCCTCCTCGTCTCCAACCGGAACAGTCAGCGGCGTGAAGCTCCCGTTTATCAACTTCTGTATGTACCGCAACCGGTTCTCACCTGAACAGGTAACACACACACACACACACACACACACACACACACACACACACACACACAGAGGGGTCAGAACTGATTCAGGTTTGCATTTATTTTCATAAGCACCATGACACTGTTTATGAGCACCACACACACACACAGACACACACTCCACAGTATGGTACAGAACACACACACACACACACACACACACACACACACGCCACAGTATGGTACAGACTCATATTTAAAACACACACTTTCCACAGTATGGTACAGAACACACACACATACACACTCCACAGTATGGTACAGAACACACACACATACACACTCCACAGTATGGGACAGAACACACACTCATTTCACAGTATGGTACAGAACACACACATTTTAAAGTATGGTACATACTCATATTTAACACACACTCACAGTATAGTACGCACTGTTATAACACATACGCCTATAGCCTAGACACACAAAAACACATCTGCATACATTCACTCTCTTATAATACATATAACACACACACACTTCTATAGTAGGCAAACAGAATATAACAGGTAACAGAATCTGGTCTCTCTCTCACACACACACACACACACACACACACACACACACAGAGCTTGATTCTATTTATAATTTACTCTCTCTTATTAATCACATCCATCTGTTGGTGTAATTACTACTGATTTATAGTTACTCCATTATTATGTATTTATTTATTTATTACAGCGCTGCATAGCTGAGACAGAGCTCTGACAGCCACGTGCAGCGATTACGCGGTTACCTAGCAACCAGCAGTGACACGAGGCTCTATATAAACAGAACGGAACTCCAGCTTCCATTCAGCGGAGCTATGACCGTTTATGAGGCTAATTTTATTATCCTTCATTATCCTACCGGGCTGTTATTGTAGGAGGTTACTATAAAGAGAGAGTGAGATTATTAGACTTAATGAAATAATCCAGTAAAATTCACATTCTTACTTACAACGTTCAGTCCAGAAACTAAAGCAAGGTTCAAATCCTTCCCAGAAATTTGATTGAAATCGCCTCAAGATATCAAGATTCATTCTGACCGTTCTGTGCTCTCTAAAATAGATAACAGCCAGCTTTCGTGACGCTCAATTGGACTTACAGTTCCTCTAGACCATCCAGGAGACCTTTACATTAGATCGGAACTTTGTACAGGAGTTACTTCGCAACACTCGTAACACATTACATCAGCTTGTAATCGACAGGTCTGGCGAAAACCTGGTCCGATCAGATTTAAAAGTCATACAGAAAGTTGATTCGAGTTTAATTCAGTTTATGACTCGGTTCGATTAAATTACTTATATACACGATTGCAAGTTTGTCCATCCGATCGACGGCCGGTGGCTTTAGAATTGTAGCAGGAAAATAAGAATAATAATCTGTCTTATGTATATCCAATTCACGTCTGAATCAAAACAAAACAAAACTAGTCTGTGCAAACACCGGTGACACCTGCTGACAGAAAGTACAATCGCAGTCTGACGAGTCAAAGCGAAGTAACATTTACTGATATCGGTAACTATTTTAAGTTTTATTTAACGTTACTGAGTAAACTAAACAACTGTGTACAAAACAGCTGAGTTTGAGTACCAAATAACGTTCTAGTTGGTAGCTTCAGTAAATGAGTCTTACCTTTGGGATCGAGCTCGGCGTGGATGATGTTGCCCATGACTGAGGTGTTGTGGAGGTGCTGCACGGCGTCTTTGGCCGAACTGACCGACCCGAAGACTACTTTAGCGATGCCCAGGTGCTTCTTGTTTTTGGGGTTGTACAGGATCTCCACCTCCTCGATCTCCCCGAATTTCTTGCACATGTCGGTCAAGAAGCCCTCCCGGATGTTGTCGTTCAGCCGCGCAAACGTCACCTCTTTTGGGGGCACCCGCCCGATGTAGCACTCGTCCACCTGCGAACGTGAAGTCATACAAACTTTAGGCTCTTGACTGCACGGTTTGGAACCGCGGCCTGTCAATGTGCACGAGTGTCCACAAGTGTGTTTTAATAACACAATATAACTATACCTTAAATTTGGGCACGGGCAAGTCTGTCTCCTTGTACTTGGTCCACATAGAGAGGCGTGGATCCCGGACCATGTCCACTGGGCTGATGCCAGGGTTCTGAACAGAAGAAACACAGTGCTTTAGATACCAAACACACCTGCACTGAGTGTGTGTGTTCCAGGTGCTCACTCATTTACCAGTCAAAATTAGGTCTAAACGAGGACATGTGCACGCGATGTACAGTCCAAGCGAAAACACACACCGTGTGCGCGCGCGAGCGCGTGTGAGTGTGTATGTCTCACCGGCATGCTGAAATGTTGTCCATCGTATCTGTAGAGTTTGTGAGATCCTTTCCTGAGCGCCGGGTCAATAATCAACTTGTAACTCCTCCAGTGGGGAGTCCGTTTCTCTCCAGAACTGTTCTCCGATCCGTTTAACAAACCTGCACACACACATATATATATATATATATATATACACACCACCGATTAACACCGTAATCGTTTAGAACACATCCATGTGTAAAGCTGAATCCACGGCACGGCAGCGGTACACACACACACACACATTACATATTAGAGAGGAAGAAGAGGAAAACCATGAAGCTTACTTGAACTCTGCCTTCTACTGTGATCTTCATTCCCCCTGCTCCTCTCTCCCGGTTTGGACATTTTCTCTGTCCGATCGACTCCGATTCCTAATCAGACACTAGCCGCGCGAGCTCTGGCTGATTTACATTACATGGTTTAAAGATCACACTGCCTCCTTTTTGGCGAGCCAACACATATTGTGTGTGTGTGTGTGTGTGTGTATGTATGTGTGCGCGCGCGCGTGTGTGTGTGTGTCTGTAGACTGGCTTTCTGTCTCTCCCACAATACACCACTAAAGAGTCAATGCCCTGCTCGTTCGCTTCAGCACATTCCACACGGCCGTCCTCTGAATCGTCTTCAAATCCACGCGCGACACTCGTTTTCCGAACGTGGGCGAGCAAAGCTGATTAAAACGTGTGAAAATCCGACTACAAAATCTGTACCAGTTACTTGTTTTCTGTCGAAAAAGCGACGTTTGGAGTCATGGCGAATCTGCGCGCTGCATTTACAGCGACGCCGAATACAAGATGGACATGGGGGAGACGCAAGGACTGAACCGGGACACGATCTGTCTCAGTGGCACTAAAAACCTATCCCACGCTCCCTAAAGTCGGCTAAAACCTGACCTGTCTCTTTCAATCCACCACAACGACCAACCTCTCGATCTAACAAACATCAACTTAGGATAGGAACATTTGAAAAACAACTTTTGATTGAATTACTTATCGTGGTAGTACTTCTGGTAGAATTTACTCAAAATATGTCTCGTACTCTCCAAGGAACAACGCGATAACGTACTTTGTGTGTTTCCTCACAAGAAACTCTGTTGTTTTTGTGAAGTTAGCACTTAAACGTTGGTTTGATTATGCTTTCAGGTAGAAAGTTCACATTTGATTAGTTTCACTCAGTAAAAACAGTGTCTACACGATTTCTACAGGAAGCAGATATTTGATTGGATTAGATCTGCATGAGTATTTCATGTTTAGTCAGTTCTAAAGTGTAATCGTGTATTAAAAGTCAGCATTTCTGTCAGTAAGCGTTAACAATGCCATGTTTGGTTAAAGTTGGTCAGTTGTGTCAGAACTGGGCCGTGAATGTCAGTACGCGGTGTATTTTAAAGTCAGTCAGTATTAAAGCGTTAACGCCGTACAGCGTCCGTATGTATTGCATTTTTGTAGTAAGGAGGGGTGTACGTTTTGGAAGGTGTCGGTATTTGTCAGTGCTCGGGCAGTTGGCTGGTTAACAGCGGTGTCTCGGTCTGACCAATGAGAGCGCAGCACGGTGTGAGCTCGCGCTATTAGAGGCTCGGCTCGAGCCGGTCCCTCCAGCAGAGAGCGGGAAGGAGTAGAGAGGCGCCATTTTCTCTCCTTTACAGACACAGAGCTGGTAGACTGGGCTTCATTATTCACTCACTCAGGATCTAAAGCTTCATCCTCCTCATCATCATCCATCTGTACGGACTACTGGTCACATTACAGTGTGTAGAGGATCTGAGAAGATGGAAGATGAATGTTGGATCATAAACCTGTGATATTTTTAAACTTCTCTTGTTTTTTGTCTCTTCTCTTCCTGGAATCCATCTTTGTCCTACCAAACTAGGTCATGGCACACCCAAATCTCACCAGCCTTTCTTTCTCCAGTAACACCAGGCTCCTGAATAAAGCAGCCTGTAACTGATTAGATTAACAATGTAAAATATAAAACACATGATGAAAAAGCTGTGAGGCCCTACACAGTGCAAGGCCAAGTATGAATGTGCCTGTCAGTAAGTTTATCTTTATTGTCTTTGCTTGTAGAAATCTGCTACAATTCTTTTGTATGAATTCTTGTATAGAATTAAAGTTCTGGATTTAAACTGGTGACTCCCTCACGGTTCATGGCAATCTGTTGGGAGATTTCTTTTGATTACTGAGTAAATTTTGCATGCCTTTCCTTTGTAAAATGCTTCTCATATTTCAGAAAACAACAAGCAGGCCAGGGAGAGACAGAAAACAGAGAAAGAGAGGACAGTTTGCAAAAATGCTGAATCACAGGTATGATGTGATTGGAGCCCTTCAGCTTTTATAATAACCAAATAATCAACTGCAATGTTATCCAGTACATTTATACTGGACCACTGATCAGACCCACGTTTAACTCAGAACAACATGTCATTCTAGAAATTATTCTGCGCTTCAACACATTTTTCTTTTTAAGGAATTATACTGTAGGTTTAAACCTGCCTGACCTTGTGTCAAGGACATTTTTTTAACCCGCCCGTGCACGGTTAAGATTTCTCTAACAGTATGTTACTGACTGATTTTCTCTCATGTATGAAACATACATCATTAAAGCTAACCAGTGCAGATATTTACCTTCAAACCGACTGGGAATAATTAAATCAGGCCTAAGCAGCAGAAACAGGGAGCTTTGCATTTTCATTCCCATCGCCGGATCCTCTAACACAGGACTTTTACACAGGGGTTGGCTCACTTCGATGCCTCACACCAACCAGACCTTTCTGCCTTTCCCATATGTTTTGGAGAAAATTAAATCCAGAATTCATTAAAGAGCGCAGACTGAAGAGTGAAACTGGTGAAAATGTGGGGGCTGATTTTTGGTAAGAACCTTTATGCAAACCACCCCACTCATTTTCTTCCTGAAGGACAGGATGGAGGACAAAATGCATGAAATCTACTTTCTCTCAGAATTTAACACTGAGGTAATAATTTTATTGATGAAATATTTATCTGATATTGACATATCTGAATTTAATAGTTCATCAGCTACACACTTCACAAAGACTGAAATCTCAACTGCTGTTTTCTCTGAAAGGAACTACGATTTGGCTTTAGCTGGTGTTTTGGGTGTGTGTGTGTGAAACATTTACAAGTTTACACAAAGCAGCTTTTGTCTATCATATACCTTATAATTTGTATGTTTTAAATACTTCTCTTACTTCATTTCTTTCCCAGAGAAGGAATGAAAAACTTTTACTAAGGTCCTGCACAGGAGATTCATTTTCATGTCTGTTTAAGCCTCAGCCTTATTTGGTTATTAGGTGTAAAATAGTCCTTACAGTAGAATAAAGTTGCACTAAAACCTAATTTGCCTCGGTATATTGCTAGGACTGCATTTCTCCTTTATTTGTTCTGGTTGTGATTAGATGAACACGGGGTTATTCCTGTTATATGCAGTAGAACACAGCTCTCAATGGCGGCTCTGCTGTCGTTTGCTTTTAAAATGGCGGAGCCTCTAACAGGATAAACAAGGAAGGCGAAGAGAAGCCGCCATTATCAAGCAAAGCACCAGCGCGTATTGTGATCTTAATTAATGTAACTGAAGTACGTTACATTTAACGTTTAATTACGGTATTTTATGCACATTTTGTGGTACGGTCTACGTCTCTGGCTGAGGTGGCACGGTATTTGGATATCCTCTCTTGTGCTGCATTATATGCGGGCGCTGGAAGGTTGCCACAGCGACCATTGAGCCAATCGCAGCTCCACACGGCTTGGATTCCATTTCACAGACGAGCCTCCGACGGTTTTGTCTTTTGGTCTTGACCCGTTTGGCCTCGCGAAGGCTGCTCTTAATGACTGTATTAGGACAGAACATGCGGTTTAAGCGCCAAACCAGCGGATTATTCCAGTCAGAAATGTGATTATGTTGTTATATAAGGGCGCCGTGTGACTTTGGGTGAGCCCACCTTCCAGAATATTCCACGTTGTAACGGGATACAAGAGGGGTGTTACACAATCAGCATGTACAGAGAGAGAATGGATTTGTGTAGGCGTTTTACACAGCGGGTATGTGGTGTGTAAGTGTGTATTTGTTTATCTGTCGATATCACACAGTGTTGGTGCATTGTGCAATGTTCATTCAGACTGGGAACAATGCAGGCTGTAAGCAGCTCAGCTTGTCAGTCTATTTTTATATTTAGTGACGATGAGAAGCAACCCGAGGAACCATCTCAGAGTCTAAAATGGGAAGCTTTTCTCTTCAGCACCATACACTGGTGATCATCAGGTGCTTTATATTCCTATTACTACTCAACTGTTACTACTAATTTGTTTGTTAAACCAGTCCTTTTATTATTTCCCTCTCACTTTGTGTTGGTTCATGTTGATTCATTAAACCAGGTCCAAATGCTTTAAAATTGTGAATCACTAGTGGAGTACACGAGGAATATATGACTAAAACTGACTTTAAAAGCCCAGAAAGTACTTTGTGATGTCGTTTTTCTTTCAGAAATCAAACATTACCATAAGCTCTGTGGCTCACAATACCTTACACAGCAGGGATAAATTAATGTTTTGTGTTGTAACCTGTAATATTAATGATCACAGACCCACATGTTCAGACTTAATTATTTGAATTGTAGGATGAACAAGCAAGGGAGGTCTTCAGTTTGCCATAAATATGTCACTAACAAGAAAACATTGCAATATAATGATCCTCACTGCCTAAAGATCTGTAAAGATGATGGTGTGAAGTATCATAGTCCAAAAATATTCAACTTTCTTGAGTATGTTCATCTAAAACGCATTGTGAGAAAGCTTGTTTTGTGACTGTGTAAATATAAACCTGTGTAACGCCACTTGCTCTGGGCTGGAAAGGCAATACAACCCAACAAAGAAAAACAGTTGCAATATTGTTAGGGTTTTTTGCGCTGCTGTTGGTATTCGTGGAATGTTTTATGAATAGGCATTAATGAAGCACTCCTGAGCTCCTTTGACTGGGTGGAACAGTTCAGTGAAAATAAACACACAGAGTACATCACTACTAAAATTGTGTGAAAGCAAAACTCTTACGTTCTGCCGACTTGAATTAATGAAGGTATCCTGATCATGATTAATTTACAGCCTTTACTAACACAAAACTTCTCATCCACTGTTGACTAATAAACCAAGTACGGTGCGACATGCCGGAGTTACGAGCCTGTCTAAAAGTTCATAATGAATTTGCGATAAGAAATAAAGTGGAATGTGAAAAGGACGTCGTGTGCGATCTGCACCAGATCCGGTTTCATGCGGAGAATCCTAGGGAAGGGCGGAGATGGTGGAGGGTTGTGTAAGAGGGTGGAGGGACAATGCAGCCGAGTTGGAAGTGCAAAGCAGATCCTCCCTTACATGGAGAGAGAGAGAGAGAGAGAGAGAGAGAGAGAGAGAGAGAGAGAGAGAGAGAGACAGAGTGAGAGAAATTGAGAGCGAGAGAGAGAGTGTGAGAGAGATAGAGAGAGAGAGAAA
>JAUZST010004468.1:0-16292 GCA_034779995.1 Parotocinclus haroldoi | reverse complement strand
TGTTGGTTGGGGGTGGTTTGTGTGCGAGAGTGTAGAATGGGAGGACGTTGTATCCATGCTCAATTTTTAACTTTGTTCCTTTAAGTAATTTTCTCTCTCTCTCTCTCTCTCTCTCTCTCTCTCTCTCTCTCTCTCTCTCTCTCTCTCTTTCTCTTTCTCTCTCTTTCTCTCTATCTCTCTTTTTCTCTCTATCTCTCTTTATCTCTCTCCCTCTCCCTCTCGCTCTGTCTGTCTGTGTGTATGTGTGTGTATGTGTGTGTATGTGTGTGTATGTGTGTGTATGTGTGTGTATGTGTGCGGTTGAGTGGCTTTGCCCTTGCTTTGAATTACAGAACAGTTATTAGTCCTTCAGTCAGTTCAGGAACCGGAGATATGAGGTTATGGATGGGTGTGGTTCGGGGAAACCTGGACTCAGGTTTCCACGTAATGGATTTAGTTGCATCAGTGCTCTGAAGTATGTTCAGAGTTAGACAATGCAGTGGTTAATAATAACAACAGAAGTTCTGGTTGAGTTGTAAATGTATGTATATTGGTCACTGATGTCAAATATATTTCAGAGGAGAAAATACAGCGATATTTAAATGTAATGTTAGGATTGTGAAAGCATCCTGATTTCATGCTGTAAAACAAAGTGGCAATGAGATGAAAATTGTAAATCCTCAGTAAAGAGCAGTACTTCTAGATCCAACTTAACTTGAAACCTCAAGTGCGCAAAACTTTTTTTTTAAATATTGGAATGCCTATAGTGATCCAGTGCTTATTGTCCATGATTAGTGACTGACCTCTCAAGCAAGAAAATCTATAAACAATTTTCATTATATAGTGAATAATACAGCATATGGGTTGAAATAATGAGATTCACCAATGACAATTTTATACAGCACTGTGCAAAAGTATTTGGCCACTATTAGATTACTTGTTTTAGCAATGGTATAACGATCATGTTGGATTTGTCATTCCATTATACTCTTTTCCAGTTATAGCCAATTCTAGTCTTTTTGAGCTTTAGCATATCCTAGCCATTTTATCATGTTTCCATCTGAAGAGAGGTGTCAGCTTAGCATCTGGGTGAATGATGCTGCTATTGCTCAAGTGTAAGGGGAGGTCACAGTAAATACTTGTCATTGTAACCTGTAGAAACAGCTTTTTCTGGTTTTTAATCCTGCATACAGATTTCCTGTATGTTCTGGTTGTATTCTAGTAAAGAAACAAAAGATAAATAATTATATGTAGTAATCTAATGGTGGCCTAAGACTTTTGTACTGTCTCTATCAATACAATGTTAGAGTAGAAGATGACTCTATTTTAGAACAATATTTTCATTTTATGGAATGTGTGATGTGTGTCAGTGGAAACAGTGGAAACAGCATCTGTGTAATGTGGTTTGCAAGGTGTGCATTTTGACAGGTCCTGTTGGATTGTGTAGTAATGCACCGTGTCCGAAAATCATGTTCCCCTGCTTCTTTTTTCGACACTAGATAAACTGGCAGAGTTGTTGCAGAACGTTGGAGCAGCCACGGTCAATTTTCTCTCAATTTCAAATGCCACCATACATTTTCTGTTTACAAGCTTTTCACAAAGCTGTGCTGGTTGTCATGGCCAGTTTTGTTCCTTCTGTGGGCATGTATGCTAATGTCAGGATTTGATCTTCCACCATGCCTTTGAGTTTGTAATGTGCAATGCTTGACTGCACTTTTCATGTCCATTCTGGAGTGTTCCCTGTCTTTTCTCATACTCTTCAAAGCCATCTTTCTTAAAAGTACTGTTTTTTATTTAAATTAACCTCAGTGGTTAAATTTTGTTTGTTGTTTAAAAGCAAAGTGTTGATTCTGGTTGGTGTGACATTATTCTCTTGATGCATTGGCAGAAAGAGGAGTACAGTGAAGGCAACATTTTCTCATTAAGTTCTCATTAAGCAGTCAGTACATTCCCAGAGAGACACGGGAGCTTTCCATCTTTCCGAGTGTTATATTGTATATTGTTATTGTGGATGCTTTTAAATTTTTGCTGCTATACTGGTATTACAGCTATTTGTATTGTCTCAAAAAATACTGATCTTGTGCTAATTAACTTGACATTAGCTGAGCCAACTGTCTGCCTGCAATTTAGGAAGCTTATGTTATGACCTGATTTCTGAGATTTTGGGCCATTTGGATTACACAGACAAGTGTTATGGGATATTTTCCAAGCTGAGTGTTTACATTGCATTTCAAGCATGACTGCTGGCATGTTTGCTAAATGTAGGGTTATTCCGAACCCCCCCAAAAAAAGTTCATTTTCAATACACAGATCAGCCATAAAAAAAACCACCTGTCTAATATTATGTACATCTCTCTAGAGTCACCAAGGTTCTGACCTGTCAAGGTATGGTCAAGTCAAGTCAAATCTATTTATATAACGCTTTCCATTTACAATGAAACATTGTCTCAAAGCAGCTCTACAATCTTATATTATCGTAAAAGGCCAATGCCATATTGAGCAAGCCTAGGGCGACAGTGGCAAGGGAAAACTACCTGAAAGTAGAAGAAAGAAACCTTGGGAGGACCAAGACTCTAAATGGAACCCATCCTGCATGGGTGGCCTAGATATTAATTAAGTAAATACTTAAAAGTATATTAAAGTAATAGTAAAATTAAGTAAATAATAAAATGTAAATCAATAATAATATTTACGTTAGTAATAAAATAAGTAACAAAATCGATTTTAAAACAAAATAGATTTTAAAATCAGTTCTCAGTGGGAGGTCCTTGGAGGCACATCTTCTCTTAGTGACTAAATGATGGAGAGAGTTACTGCACTTGAAGTCCTGAAGCCTCCATAGATTGGATTTGCTCTTCCCTCACCAGTCAGAATGTTCTGGTGTCTTACTTTCTTTTGTAGAAGTCTGAAAATTCGAAACAGTACCTAAAGTAATGTTTATTTTAACTGTTGTTCTTTTGTTGTTTTTCATGGTTTTACTGCGTACAGATACGAGTCCTTTAATGACCGTATTATGTTTAGTGAAACAATATATGTTGATCAGATATTACCATATGCATCTAGTCATTTTAAGCTACGGTAATGTCAATAATATTTTTATATGACAACTGTGTGCAAACGATACATTAATGTGTTAGAAATACAGCAGAAAATACGAGTACCATACTCGTATACAGAATCACAGAAAATCCACAGAATCCCTAATGCTACCATATTTTCAATTTATGGAAATTCACAATAATAATGACACTTAATAACATAGGATCGTATGATGACCCCGATACTTTGTTTGATATAAGCAGAGAATACACTGATGGACAGTATTAGGAACAACATGGAAGATCAACCATTCAACAGAGATCAAATGAGTGAATGCGAACCAGTTTATATAGTTGTATTTTAGAGAGAATATACAGGTATTGGTGGGATAAAGAAGGACAGTCACATACACTTAATACATACACAATACAAACACATACACAATAAGCATTGGAAAGTCATAAACAAACATACACAAAAAATTATCTTTCCAATTATAATTTATTGTAATTTTTAAGACCTTAGTTGTTAAAGCAAATGGTCATTCGATGAGATCGACGTTAAACAGCACCTACCTTATCAGCACGTACAGTATCTTGGTGTTGAACTGAGATCTTCTAAATGTACAAGTCTGTATTAGGTCATTAAACATATCAACTGAAGAACAGAGCTATGTTATTGCTATTGTGTGAAAATGGAACCAGTCAGTCCTTGCAAACCAAACCATTTGAGAAATTAGCACTTGAAAATACTATGTTATATATAGTCTTCATTGTGCCTGGAGTCTCACTGACTGGCTGACAGTATAATGCATTCTTCCAGTGATGGTTGAGTCTCACAAGAGAATATCTTCTGATTTCCTCTGTATTGTGCATGCATAGCATTCTCATAATTTAATAGATAATCTCATAAATAAATCAGTGGTGCGCCCACCAAATCAAGTTTGGATGGAAACTGTGCCTGCATAGCAAAGAATAGTGTACTTACAGCCGCTATAATCGCAGTGTGTGGTAAGAACACTAAAGACCAGTACAGGTCTTTAATTTGAAAAAGAACTTATCGAAAAGATTAATAACCCTGCCTATTCTATTATATTCTAACCTGGAATGTATTTAAGGTAAATTAATGCCTTTGGTAAATAATACCAGGATTTACCTTAACGTAAGATTGTCTTAGAAACCCATTTACCAATTTGAGCTTCTGTGTCTATTTACTACCATGTCATGGAATACTGATTATCATAATCCTAGCGATGATGTTCTTTGCATGTTTATGTTCCTGAAACAGTGCATAGCTTGAGTAAGGTAAAAGGAATCAATCACGTAATTTAGTCTTGACACAGCCTGATTGGGATGGTAATGTATGTTAATGACATGACTAGTGTCTATTGATGCGCTGAAGTAGATGACATCTATCGGTCAAGCCTTGGATTTGATGCTAGATGTGAAATTATCTTTTATTAACTCTGACTAGGCGCTGATTGATTGCCCATTAAAAAAGGTATTTCATTGAAGGCCTTGTGTAACGGTGTTAGAATGTTAGAGCTGAGGACCGGGGAATTCTAGTTCGAATTACCTCTTTATTCTTTTGTTCCAGGATTCACACCCTCTGAGTATACCTCTTAAAGAACACATGGAGACAAAATGGCTGTAACATTTACCGTGTGGATTATAGAGCTGGTACTTACCGTTCTCTGAACTTGAAAAGAGATCATAGCATCTGGGTCATGACTGGAAAAGAGATGAGGTCAGTGAGGATGATGTTATACTGACAGATGGAGTGAGAGATGGCACAGAGAGATGGAGAGTGCTAGAGAGAGATGGAGTGAGTAGTAGAGGGAACCACTGGAAGGAGAGATGAGAGCTAGAAGGTACATTGGACCGAGATATGGTAATGACACCTTTCTTCTAAGTGAGTAAAGTCATTTTGGTACTATTTTCAAACTTTTTTTTATTCCGGATGGATTTGCTGTATGAATGTTGAAATCAATGTCTTTTAATCGTTTGACACTTTTCAAAAGCACTGAGAATTCATGTGAGCACTTAGAGCAAATTGTATCTTTACAGCAAAAGTTAACATACTAAACCCTTACATGGGTATGCTACTTATGTAATTTGTAATGGACAACTCTGAAGTAAGTATGAGAAAAATATTAGCAAATTAGCATTCTCAGACTCCCCAGACACAGACAGTATATAAACCCTTCCATAAACAGTTCAGGCTGCAGGTGGTGGTGTGATGATGTGGGAAATATTTTCTTGGCACACTTTGGGCTCGTTCATACCAGTTAAACATCACTTAAATGCCAAAGACTACCGGAGTAGCGCTGCTGACCATGTCCGTCCCTTTATGACCACAGTGTGCCATCCTCTGATGGCTTTTTCCAGCAGGATATCACACCATGTCATAAAGCTGAGATCATCTCAAACCGGTTTCATTAACATGATAACAGGCTCACTGTAAAGGTCTTCCAAAGTCAACAGATCCTAATGCAATAGAGCATCTTTAAGATGTGGTGTAAAATGAGATTTCATCAGTCAGTAATATGTAATGGTTTCCATGGCAATCCAAGTCCTGATCATGTGGGATGGGTGTGCTTACTCTGTGTTTTTAGGGTGTTGTAGATTTGCAGCCTTTCTGGCCTAATGGCTTTAAGGGATGCTTACGTGAAGAATTTTTCTGCGGTTTACTCGTAATAGTGGGTGTCACCCTTAACTGGCTGGAATGGAGTGATTCACTAAGGTTTTTAATAATTTCATGCAGGGTGATTAGATCTCACCGGCTGCTAATGGGATTTGCCCAGCTGAGCAAGCAGAGTGCTTGTTCAAAATACCGGCCATTCAATTAACGCTGCCCTGTTCCTTCCGCTATCTCCCACTCTCTCCTTCTCTCTCACTGAACCCTTATTTTCCTCAAGGCCAGATGTGAATAGTACTGCAATTCAGCATTGTCATCACATTTGTACAGCACTTTGTGTTTGACTGCGCAGATTTGTAAAAATGCATTAGTCTTGGGCTATACAATCGTTAAAAAAATTCATAAGAAAGTCATATTTATATGGAGAAAACCCAGTCGAACCGGATATGTTTATATAGCCGTTAAACCTTATGTTTAAAACTACAATGTTAATGAATTGGTATTTTGATCTGGTGTTGTAGAGTATGTCAAATAACTGAACTGAGTACCTGACAGAAGCTGGGTTGGCTACTCTAAATTGCCAGTAATAAGTAAATTAATATAACTGTGAATGTATCTGTGTGATGGGACAGTAAGTGATGGTGCAGTGGATGAAGTACTGGACTGCTGACTAGGTGGTTAACCAAGGCTCTTCACCCTCAAACTTGTATCAGTACAACACTGTATCAGTAGTAAGTCACTCTGGATAAGAGTATCTGCTAAATGCTGTTAATATAAATTAGGAACTGTGATTGTTTTGGCATCCTGTAACTGGGATCTTTTTTTAAAAATACGACCACACTTTGTTTGAAGGAACAATCGACTAAATTATGCTGACTGAACTGTTTCTATTATATGCTATCATGCTGTAGAGTATATTTTAAATATTGTGTCAATTTTATTATATTAGATTCTTGATGGCTCCAGTGCCACTTCAGTATACCACCAGTGCAGTGAATACCATGAATGAATAACAGTGGTGGCTTCTGATAAGGTTGGGCAAGGGGAGGCCAGTTAGCACACATCATTCTACAACCCTATCTGGTCCTGTGATGGACTGGCACCCAACCTAGCGTAAATGTTTGTCTGAGATTGGCTCCATTTACCAACCTACACGACACTGCTCAGTACACAAGTGTGGCTCCTCAGACAATATATTGTTCATGTACTTGGAGCTTGTAATAAGTAGTTTATTCATAGCTCATCAATCGTAAAATGTATATTAAAGGCTATTTTGCATACTGTTTACATGTGCTGCTATCTACCATCCAGTCTGTTTGGTGTTCTGAATATTTGATCAATAATTTCATCAAACCAAGAGTACCTCATATGTTAAGGATTAGAGCTGATAATGCATTGAACATCACTGCTAGCTGATTACAAAATCCTGTCAGCAGGCCCTAGATGAAATGTTTTTCTTACATCTAAAATGCCACTAATATAACGGACTTGCATCAGAGTAATGAGAGTACCTTATTGCTACTTGATACTATAAAATACTTGGGACATTTACAAAAAAATGCGTGAGTTTAAAAGACTTGGGAATTGGGAATAAGCAGTGCAATCTGTTTTGATTCGACACTGTCCCACTCCATTTAAAATCCTCTGACTGTAGCTGCAGTGCTGCTCTTTTGATTTGTATAATGCCGTTTTCCGTGTATGCCTGCTGCTGGTTCTCATTACCGTACTGCCTATCATATCATAACTGCACTAATGAGAGCATGAGCTCATGTCTCCTTTTTCTTTATAAAGGTGAGCTTCAGGTTCAGGCTTTCTTTTTATGCTGGAAAATTTCCTGCATTATTCTAAATACACAGGGCTGACTGGTCACAGAACATCACAGGACGGAGCCAATTTAGGAGACTAGCTAAAAGAGACCAAAATAGAGAATAATCACAGACAGCAAACAAAGCCTAGTAAATTGTCTGCCCTCTTGAGGCTCTCGAGATTTTCCTCCCTGTGCTGTTCTTCTGCTGGGAACTCTCAAGAGGAAACCTGGCGAGTTGAGCCTTGATATACGGTGTTTCTTAGATTGGGTAAATCAAGTAACTTTCAATTAAGTCCCGTGTACACCTGAGTTCAGACGGTGTTGCCTGAGATCACCCTAAAGAATTTTGAGTGACTCTCCTGGGACATGGTTACGGAATGATGTGCCAGTGAGCTGAACTTTAGGAAATGTTAATACCATACAACCCCTTTAACACAAAAGAACAAATGGTAGTGAGTTCTGGCAGTTTGTGTTGCTCTGATGCCTCTTTATTAAAAGGTGGTGTGTTAGGGTTTTCCATGGTCTGGCCTTCTGTGAGTGTATGTCTACACCTGGACTCTTAACACAGTGCTGTTCTTAAATGTTGAAAAGCAACATTTGATAGCCGTTTCACTATATCCCTTTTGCATCAATCACCAGAAAAGTACAAAAAACTATGACACATATACTTGCTGACTGAAAATGGCCAATAACTAAGCGGGCATTCAGGACTGTGTAACACTTGCAGTTACAAGTTTTTTGACCTGTAGTAGCATGTTTTTAAGCAGCTGAACAGAAGAATGAGTGTGTTATCACAAATAAGATCACGCCTGTGATTTGCTGAAGCTGAAGGAGAGTGCTGTTGATCATCATGGCTGTGATGTGTGATAACCCATAACCTTGACTGTTCTGTTTTTTAACAGTAAATCAAACAAGCTCTGAATTTCATACTGAATATGCTTTAGTACTGCCGGTACCCTCCACCAAACAAATTAGCTGTTTCTATGTGGTTTTAAGAATTCCTATTCCTCCCTACCTTAACACAGTACGCTAAAAAATGTGTATGGATTATAGAAATGCACAGTTTTCTTGGCTGATTCCAATTTCCAATTTTTGACTGGTCATTTTTAAACATTTAACTTTAAATATTTAACTGCGCAGTTTTTCCGTCAATTCCAATTTTCTGTTTTTTTTCTTTCTAAAAATTGTAAATAAAAGCATACAGAAACTATTGATGATGAAAGATAGCAGCATGGCTGTTCTGTTCTTTCACTAGATTTAGGTTTGTGGCAATGGTGACACAAATACCAGTCATTGCAAACTTACTCAAATTGTTCTTTGTTACAGAGTTGGTGAGAGCCTAAATAGTTGCACTAAATAGTGCAAGATAAAGCAAAGACGCTGAATTGTAACTCACCCCACAGGTAGCAACACACCAACCAAGATGGTAAGTCATACATACTTTAAGCCACCGAATGCAGTAAATTAGTAAATTAGATTAGTAATTCGTTCATTTATTTGTATATACAATATGATTGTGTACTGTCCCTACTTGGCAGCATGTCAGCAGAGTGATACAGGTTTGTGTGAAGTTGCCATGTTGTTAGCACAGATATCAGCAAGGTCAGGAGTCTTCTTTTTTATTCAGTAGTTTTTATTTGGAAACAGACTGTTACATCATACAAAGTATATTTAGTGTGGGGAGTCTTTCTAACCAATCGGGGTTCAAGGTTGGAATCAACTGTTGCATTATACCTAAAGCAGCTGGCTTGACCATGGTGAATATACGAAAGCAACTTTTAGAGTGGCATAGTCATCAAAACTCAACTCTGTCTGTGTAAATATAGGGCTTTTAAGTTAATCCGTTGTAAGCTACGCACACTGCAGTAAAGGCTTTCAGCAAAGAAAAACAGACCGTGGCACTATTGCCATAATACTACAGTAAAGGGTATGAGACTGAAAATGGACGTTTATGCACCATATGTAATAAAAATGTGTTTTTAGAATTGTAACTGTAATTGTAAATGGCTTTTCTATCTATACCCCAGTACTATGAACGGTTTTTTTTTTTTTTCAAAATTTGATGTTTTTTGCAAAGGTATGAATTAAAAAATTGATTTGTCATTTTAATTTAGTACTCTTTTCCACTGATCTTCATTACAATTTTTTGAGCTTTAGCTGATATTAGGCGATGAGGCATAAATACTGCTGCTTTTTTCTGATTTATTTTTTCAGTTTTTCAATTCGGCATAAACTGTCCTGTGTGTTCGGGTATTCTGACTGTGTTCTAATGAGGTGATTAAGAAATATTTATATATGGTCAATAACCTAAATCTAAAATTTAAGAAACTGGTGAAATACACGCTATAAACCTAGCCATAGACAACATGGAATAAACTGAGAGATAAGTGTTTAGGTGTGGTTACAGCATGTTTTCCTTTTAAACTTTGGAGGTCTACTGCATCCTGCTATATGTAATCTAGAGCGCCGATGCTGCTCTCTGTAAGCCGCAGAGTGTATATCAGTGCCTGGGTCAGCTCCAAAATGCTACCCCACACTTCATTATTGAGCAGATGCCAGTGTTGCCTGCTCCCTTGTCGAATTACAGGCATGAGTTTCATAAATGGGCTTGGGGATGTTTTGTTACAAGACAACATTTAATACATGGGCCATAAGCCACTGAACATTAGGACCTCGTTAATACTTAATGCCTGCATATTTGCTAAGCAATGACATATCTAGGGATGTCTTTTGTTTGTTTTATACCCCAGATATTTTTTTATTTGCCTCTGCAGTTTGAGTGCGAATAACATAAAATGAAAATACTGCTAACGATGCATGCACCTGCCTGGCTTGTGAGATATGGATTCCTCCTAGTGCCTATAGGAGCTGATCTACAGCTCAGCAAGTCATACCTGTGCCTCCACCCATTCATTAGCTCCCCTCCAAGGACTGCTCAGATTTATGGCTAAGGGCTGAAGGACCAAATCGACTGGCCTAGTCTTTGCTGGCTGTGTGTTGCTCGATTATCACCTCGACCCACATGGCTTCCCCTCCAGGCCCTCCTACATGATTCATACCTTAATTTTTTGTAGCACATATAATTAGTGTACTTTCATGGTTTCCTTATCATTGTTATAATGCTGATTTAATTACCAACATGTAGGGCAGTGTTGATAGCCCTCCATACGGGTAGAATCTTATATCATGTTTCTGAATAATTGCAATGCTTACCTTTGAATAAATAGCTTTTTAAAAAGGTTTCAGTGATCCTCCAAAACCTCTCAATTAGCCCTAATCCCAGAGCATTATGTGCCATACTTGGTAGTACACATTATGCTACAATGACTCCGTTTTGTAGAATATTTTAGTGTGACAGCAGTAAGCACTGCAGTCTACTGGGAGTTTAGTTAAGAGTGTGTGAGCAGAGGTGTGGGCTTATGAGGTCAGGTCCTTTTTTCTACAGTGCTCTTTTCCAGAAAGAAGAAAGGCTTCAATTCCCATTCAGTTTCTATCCGTCTAATAAAAATAAATACTTCCTATAAATAAGTACCTGGAATAATATACTTTATTCAGTGTATAATGGCAAGCCAAAAGTGCTTCTGGCCCAGTGTGGCTTTTTTTTTACAGCTATGTGGATAAATCTGCCTACACAGATACACCTGGCAATATACTATATTACAGCTTCTAAATTAATAAGAAATGTATATAAATAAATGCTTGGCATCCTAGCTGCCTGTTTTTGATACACCAATATCAGAGGTGTGACTGACTTTTATGGCATTTTTCTCTGACCTTATGATGAAGCTTATCTCATGAGTGCTAAGTGGTAATGTTTTTTCGAGTTGTCCAGTGTCTGTTCTTTTGCCCATTTTCTCAGGTCAAGGCTTTTTAAACGTTCTTTGACAGCAGTAAATTTGTTCAATGGCTAAATTATGCTACCAACCATGGGCACTTGGAGTGCATTCATATACTGCTTATATAAAATAATTTATTAAGATTTTTTTTGCTCAATTCCCCAGTCAATTGCCACCGTTTACCATGTGCACAAACCCCTGGTGAAATATGGTGAAAGTACTGTGGTGTCCGCAAGTTTGTGAATCCTTTACTTCAATAAATGTTGACTACACTTAGATAATAAGAATCCAATTTTGGAGTTTAGACAAAAATGCTATAATTGGTCATTTGCTTGTTGAGGAAAATTATCCAGTATTACATATCAGTGAATGGTGTGTCAGTAGTGTGTGTAAGCCTAGGATTAGCAGTTCATTTAAAGGTGAGAATTAGTCAAGTGCTTTTAATCAATGTGATAACAATCAGTGGGCATCCTGCTGTATTGAAAGTACTGGAAGCTGTCGTAGTTTGACCTTCACGAAACATGTTTCTGAAAATATATTTGGAAATGGCATAGACAACTGAGATGCCTGAGAATGTTTTCTGAGATTTTAATGTTCGACAGGTTTACAAAGGCTACAAAGCCATTTCTAAATAGTTTTGATCCCACCAGTTTGCAGACAGATTGTGGACAAGCGGAGGAATTCAAGACCAATTTCATCCTCACTGTTTTGGTTCAGTTAAGAAACAGTATTGAGGAAAACACATTCCAAATACCATCTGTAAAACATGGTGATAGGAGTATCATGGTCTGGGCCTGTTTTGCCGCATCTGATCAAGATTGGCTTACCTTATTGTTTAAAGTGAATTCTAAATTATACCAGCAAATTGTAAAGGATAATGTCAAAACATCTGCCTGTAAACTAAGTCTAAAGGGAATGTGGGTCGTGTAGCAAGACTGTATTCTGCATTCTATCATAGAGTGGTTAAATTAGGATAAATGTAATGACAATGTCCCGACCGATCCACATTAGAAATGTTATGGATTAACCTGAACTGAGCAGTTCATGTAAGGATCCCAGTCCCAGATCAGATTTTTTTCCCTAAAGAATGAACTAATGTTCTACAAAGGTGATGTGCTGTAGTGGTCAAAAGTTACTGGAAATGTTTAGTTTGAGGTATTGTTGCTCAAGCGTATCACACACAATGCTAAAAACAAATGATTGCATTATTTTGCCGCTTATACATATGTGCCTTACATAATTTTCATCAATAAATAAATGACTAATATATGCTCTTTCTGTCTCATTAGTTTAACTGGGCTATCTTTGTGATGTTATGGCTTGTGTGAAAATCTGATAAAACGATAGGTCATATCTTTATGCAGAAATATACTATAGAAAACTGTAAAATGTTCACAAACTTTCAAGAAACACTGTATACGAGTGACACATTGTGCATTGCAAGAACACCTGCTCCCTGTTTCCCTGTGACCTGACCTGCAAAAGTCACCGTTGTGTTTTTAGGCATTTTTACCACTATAATGTATACGGTATAAACTAAACTTCTCTGTTAAGATTAAATTTAATTTATGATGGATTTGTCTGAACGTTTCCACAACGTAAATTAGGGAGTACCTGTATGGATTAATCTGCACACACTGTGCTTGGAGTGCTGGTGTGATGAATAGTGTTGAATTCTACTGCAGTGATATGAATGTGTAGAATGGCCATGAGGTGTGTCATTAGGAGAATGTCTGTAGCTCACTGAGAATTTGTGTGTATCAAAGCCTGAAGCGAACTGAGTGTTGCATCTACAAACACAATTACCATGGCTGCATGAAAAGTCTCATCAACATTGTAATTTTTGCCATCTGCAGAAAATTCTGATTTGCAGCTTGCTTATGGCAACAGGGTCAGGCATTGACAGTTGTTAATCAGTTCATACCTACAGCTATAGACTGACCAATCAGAAACGACACAGGCTCTGAGACATTCACTGAGCATTCTGCAAGAATGAGAAAATAGGGCATGAACTTTAAATGAGAATCTTCTAATGATTTGTTAATCACAAAGGATAATCACAGTCACAGTAAAGAATATCATTGGCATTTATTTTCTAATATCAATGATCCCTGATGGATACACAAGCCCAAAAATGATCATATGCATTTTGCTTGAATAAATTAGCTATACATTTATGGACCTTAAGGGACGGAATATTCACATCTCGAAGATTTCAGTCCAGGCGTACTCTCACTTTTGCGTGTCTTTAAATAGAAAGCGCTTGCCATGCAGATAAGCTTGAGGTATGTTCTACCTACCTGGCCCCTGGTTTCTATGGAGACAGTCATGAGAATGTGCATGTTTGTGTGACCCAATCATGGATTCGGAATGACAGAATTCCACTTCACTGATGATGACGTGCAGCCCTTGCCTTTTCTGTTGCTCTTTTATTTCTGTTCTACAGTGAAGGTACCAGTCAGATAGACTGGGAGCTAGTTAGTGCTAATCTGGACTAAACCAATGCGTGTGAAACTAACCAACCAGTATTGCAGTAATGATGTAGCAAGAATACTTTAATCTGTAAATTCCGAATTCTTCTTCTTCTTCTCACACATGCAGGGATGGATATGTTATCTGGCCATGAATAGCTGTGCCATCCTCAGGATTTTCTTCTGGCAAAAGTACAATACTTAAGGCTTCTGCTCCACTTAGCATCCTTTTCTGTCTTCTAAGTGTATTTCATCATAGCTGAGTCACTCCTTTTTTCTTTTGAATATAATTATAACTCCTACTATGGGACTATTACTGTTCCCTGTATTACTGAGTATGCAGAGCAATGTTAGCATAGATGAGTCACTCCTTAATGAGTTTAAATATAGCCCAGTCTCTCTTTAATTAATTTAATTGCAGCCGAGTTTTCCTTATACACTATAGTTCAGACTCTATGTATCTGGGTGCACCTAGTGTAGCTGGGAGGCATACGGTTATTAACTGTTGCTATGCACAGATGTCTCTGTCGATCCATCTGTGGTAAAGGACTACAGCACCACCACTGAGCTCATATTAATTGGGTGGTGGATCATTTTGTGCACAGCACAGCCTATGTGGGATATGGGGATATGTGACAGGTACACACATCAACATGAAACTGCCAGGTTGAGAATACTCTGCCAGCTAAACACATCAAGCCAGAAGAACCCTCTGGACAGAAACGGAGGTGTACAATCATAGTAGTAATATGTCTAAAGTGCCATTCTTAAGACTTATACAAGCAGCACTCTGTGAGTAGGTCCAAAACGTAGTATCTGGTAGTTAGACGTTCTGTGGTCGTTTCTTTACAATTGATGGATGTGGTAGTGCGAAGAAACAAATGGGCTACACTTCCGTCAGTTATTTATCTTACACAGAGTTTCTGAAATTTCTGGAATCAATGTGATTTTGAGCTGCATATTATTTACTGCTTATACACGCACACACACACACAATGTTACAGCCTTGCCTTGTCCATATATATCTCAAACCCCTTTTCCTAACCTATACTGCCATTACCTACAAGTTATTATTATATTCCCCATTGGTTCCAGACCATTTAGACCCTTACAGATGCAGCTGACAAAGTTGCTACTGAGTATAACAGAGTTTATTCATGATGCATTTGAAGAAGTCTCAGGTAGCAAGGAATTGAGAATAATAATCCGACTCGTTTTATCTTATATATACACAGGCAGTACCTGCTTTAAGATGTTCTGACAAATACATTGCAAGTTTGTCGTAAGTTGAGGTGTTTAATATATAAATAGCTTATATATTTACGCAAGTCATAGTGTGTCGGTTTGTTCTGTCCATCAGAACAGAACGGACATTAAACTTAGAATACATATGTTGGAAAATATCCATGTAATTCCTGGATGATATTGAATAAAACTGAGTCTTACGCACTGTGTTCAAACATAGCCTAGTCTAGTATTGTGTTTGAACAGAGCTGAGTCTGTTTAATGTATTTAAATGTGCCTAAAATTTAAACACATTTAAATGTATGTGTGTGAGCATGACCGAGCCTGTATTAATGAGCTGGGTTAAGTGAGAGGAAGCCCAGACTGGTGAGGCTGAACTCTGATCAGTGATAAGGCTTTCATATGAGCTGCTAGGGCTCAAGGCTTTGTCTGGCTGTACTGACTGGCTGCTGAGAGTTAAACAGCATATTTTTTCATCCTGCCTTTGATCAGGTAGCCTCTCTGATAACTCACTTTCATCGACGCAGATAGAGAGAGGGAGGGAGAAGAAGCACAATGCAGGCTGCTTACTTTGCTCACCGTCTTCTGTGCCAGTTGTCCTATCTTTTTGTGTTCTTTGTCTCCTAGTCCCTCTCAGGGCCTTGTTTAAATGTTTGTGTTCACTTCACAGGTAGTGCTTCAGCATTCGAAATCTTCAAACAGCAGAAAAAAGCCATGTGAGCTGAAAGAGCTGAATGCATAGTAAACAGTTGTGGAAAGAATACAGGAGAGTACAGGCAGACGGCTAAACGGAGGATGGTAAAGAGAGGGGAATTTCTGGGGCAGAAAGATCAGGAGCTAAAGCAGGAATGGGGATAAATCTGACTGCTGGTAATAGAATGTTCCGGCCGGTCGCAGCAGATGGTTGGCCTGTGCTCTCTGGAGGTTACATAAGCAGACAAAGCTCCTTTCCACTAACAATCGTATCACTCTTATACACACACATTCATCCTCACCATTAATCACAGATGTACTTGTACTGACTGATTACGTCTGCAATTACATGTTATTTATGGAGCTCCTTTTCAAACCCAAGGTAACCCGAGAATACAAGGTATGTATATGGCCAAAGTCACTACCGGGCTGTTCCCGCCTTGTGCCCCGTGTTGCCAGTCAGGCACAGTATCTCCAGCCCCTGGCTAATATAACTGGGCAAGATAATGAATGTGTAATATACAATATAGTTAATCGGTTTTATATATATATATATATATATATATACACACACACACAATGCTC
>JAUZST010004467.1:0-16293 GCA_034779995.1 Parotocinclus haroldoi | reverse complement strand
ATAACATTACACGTATATAATAGGATTTGTTTCGGTACTTTAGGATTTGGTCCGAATAAGCGGCTGGTCCCATTAACTGGAAATGACTGTACTCTTAATTAACCTGATATGTACAGTGCTATACACATCACTCACCTGATTGCCAAGGGCAACAGTTTCCAAATTATGAAGAAGGCTGCCTTTTTGGTACTCTTCCGCCTCTCTTTTCACCTCTTCCAAGTGTAACTCTGCAGCAGTCAACTTTTGTTTCAGGCTTGCCTCTTCAGCTGCTGCTCCCCTCTTCTGATTTGCCAGTTCTAACCTTAAAGCCTCATTCTCCATATGTCTTGAGTGACTCTAAGAAAAAAAAAACTGTTTTCTCAGTTGTCAACCTTTCCCATGCAGAATGACCTACATGATCAAGATCAGTCTGGCTTCAAAGCAGCACACCCCCACAGAAACTGTCCTGCCTTGTCCTGTTTTTGGGATGCTTCATGCTGGAAGAGAATCCAAACTTCCATCGGTTCTCATTCTTCTGAACTTTCAGCTTCCTATCTAGATGGATACGGCATGCATTCTCTCTGTGAATAATGGCCTCTCCTAACACTGATGTGTTGATAACACTTGGTTCATCCTCTTTTTCTTGGACAGCAGATCTGCAGGTCTCCATACGCATCTCACCACGGCTAGAGTTTCTCATCATGGATCATGGACGTCAGCTCATCATTTAAAGCTAAACCATAAACATTCCTGGAGATGGGTCAAGATCTACCAGGTAATCTTTTCCATTACTCTGAGGAATGCAAGAAAACGTCATGTAATATTTGATACCCAGCTTTGTTTCTCTTTTAGTTATGCACATGTCACTATGTCACGACAATTCAACCCTTCTTTTAGAGGGAAGGTTCTTGTACAGTCTCTTGTATTAAAATTAGATTACTGCAGTGCTCTTATGGCTGCCCCTGTAATCAGAATGCAACAGCAAATCTGGTTTTCAGTATACCCTACTACTTTGTTCTTTTCACTGACTCCCTGTAACTGTCTGCATTAGATTCTAAACCCTGATACTCACCTACAAAGCAAAAAAAAAAACAAAAAACAGACCAACAATTTCTTACATAAAGGCTCTAATCCAACCGTGCTTTGCATCTTGTACCCAACGAGACACATTCTTGGCTCGACTGGACCCTCCACTCAAGAGCAAGAAAGACAAAAAGACTATTCTCTTCACTATCACCCAGGTGTCTGAATGGACAAGTCTTTTGCTGTCTTCAATCGGTAAATAAAGACTCGCCTCTTCATGTGAAGACTGAAACTGAACTTAGATATTTCATTAAAAAACACTATGATTGTTTGTGGATTTGCCTACACCAAATACTAACACAGTGTTATGCACCTTTATGCATGCTTTTAGTACCTGTTGTGTAAGCTGATTCACCATTGACTCCAAGTGGCCCAGCCTTACTTCTTGTTTCTTCAGGGTAGCTGCACTGGATACTTTCTCAGCTCGTAGTCCTCCTGCCACAGAAAAAGACTTCTTGGCATCCTCACTACATTTCCCAGCGTCCATCACTACCGGCATGCAACATCCTACGTGTCGCACTGCCGACTTCCTCATCAGAGTGTGAGGGTATTGTACTGTAGAGATTGTCTGGCGGGATTGCTTTCCCAGTAAAAATGGCAATTCAGTTATTGCTTAGAAGTGTATTCATATCCCAGTTCCATCAGTAAGTCGAGCCATCAAATAATGGGGAGTGCCTGTATTTGTTTGTATTTAATATTAATGGGCAATAACAAAAAAGTCTGAGCTAAAAAAATCACCTATAGTTTCAGTGAGTGATCTGATGTGGTTTTGAAGGTAGACATTTTCAGGGTCAATAGGAAGCATAGGTGCAGGAGCAGGAACAGGATTGCCTCTCTTAGGAGCCTCTTGCAATTGGTCCTTAAGACTTCTGCATGTAGCTTTCAAATTCTGGAGCTCTTCTTCCAGGGCTTGGTTGTACTCGGCAGCTCCTATTATTCCAGATTAACACGATGCAAATGATACCATTTTTTATTTTTCTCATTTGGGTAGTAATTTATATGATTTGATGAGTTGAGAACCTATGAAGAACAACCCTGATGCTCAGTACCTGCAGTTGAGAGTGCACCATCACTGCTCTGATTTCTGGTCTGGTTCTGAGATAGCGGAACATATTTACTGAGACTTTCCATTTGCTTCCGCATCTCTGTAATCACCCCTCGCAGACTGCTGTTTTGCTGCTGGAGTCGTTGTATCTCATCTGAGGGAAATCTGCTTCCCTCCATCATGGCTGGCTGAGAGAAAAATCCAAACAAAAGTACAATTTTGGAAAAGGGGAATGTGTGAACAACATGGATTTGAAGACATTTAAATAAACAGCAGACAGTCATAACTGTTCATAGCCCAAATTACTTACATAGTCACTCTACTGATTAACACAACTTTTTAACTTTTTAAAGTTTAAAACAACAAACCAGTACATGATGCAGCCAGCTTTACAGCTATGAGACGTTTCTTTCCTGCCACTAGATGGAGACAATAAGCCATACACACCCAAACAAAAACTAAGCCCAACTTTACAAGATATAAAGCTTTTAATTGTGTCAGCAGCAAATAATAGATAAAAATGTTCACAATATTAAAAAAAAAATCAAAAGAATAAGTTAGTTTGGAATAGCTTTTCATTTGAATTACTTACACGTATAAGTCTAAACTTTCTCACACCTTTTAACAGAAAGAAAAGTAGGAAATGGATGGCACCATCCATATCAAAACAGATAAGTCGATGAGAGTTAATGAGAATTCCAAATTAGACACCAAATATTATCTACAGAGGTCAGATAAAGTTCTGACCAGACATAAATACAAGGTTGATGGACTTGCTTACTGACTGTCTTGTTGAAAAATGATGTTTTTTTTACTCCAAAACATAAACTGGCTTTTTTTTTCAGTGAAGCAGCTCTCTGTATCAGTATACTCTGTGTCAGTATCTGTCTCCCCAAAATGTGACACCTCTACCTGCATGCTTGATTTCCCCAGATGTTCAAAAGAGACCTCTCTGGATCATCGCCACGCAACTCAAATCGTGATTCATCAGTCCACGTGACTCTACAAAAACGTTCCCACATTCTGCCAGAAACTTCATTCCGCCCTTGATGTTTTTCAACACATTCTCTAGAGACTAAACCTGCATTAAACAATCTCCGGTTATTGTTCTTTATGAAATAGTCTTGTTTTTTGATGTCTTAACATTTTCAGACGGTTTTTCCAACGCATTTTCCTGTCTTTAAGAATTGCAAATTTCTGCAGGTGCCTGAAGAGGCTTTGGTCCTTCAAACCAAAGCACTGACCTACTCTATTAGCTTATAACAAAATAGAGTTTCACTGCATACTATAGGCATATATATTAGATATTATATTATTTCATATATTATATATATAATTAATCCCGGAGATCATTGACAATACAATTCAACTTCCTCCTTTCACTTCCATTACAACAGCAATAGATCAAACACTCACTTCTGTCTTATTTAGAACTTTTCAACCAGAAAACAAAGCTCGAGACGCTGTAACTACAGTAGAGTGGATATTGTAATTGTTTTATTAGTTATGTTTTAATACCCAGTGCAAGCATGTGCCTAACAGCTGTGCTGTGGATCTGAGGTTGAATGAAGCACAACAGAGGACATGCAGAGATACAACAGGCTATATATTTAGATCGAAATGTTGTTTGTTGTCAATATGCCACAAACTACACGCCAGACCAAGATAAAGCTGCTGCTATGGAAACTATAAATACGTGAGATACGAACAAGCACATTAATAAAACCCTGAAATAAACACTGCAGCTGGTATCACTTTATAACACTGGATCATAGCCAACCTGACCTAGAAATTAATTAACACCTTCGGTTCAATCAAATTCCAAGTGGTCTGGGTCCTTTGTGTGTGAAGTCTGCATGGCCTCCCCGTGTCCACATGGGTTTACTCTGGGTGCTCCTGTTTCCTCACACAGTCCAGGGGCATGTGCATTAGGCTAAGTGATGTCTCTAAAAAGTGATACTAGTTTATGTGCCCTATGACGCATTAGCACCATGTCTAGGGTTGCACCGGCAGTCCAGCAACCCTGATCAGGATTGAGCAGTTAAGAAAATAAAAAAAGAAATTAAATGAAGCATGAACTTCTCTTGAACAATTCTGCTAATGTGTCACATTGTATAAACATTCAAATCCCAATCCCAAATCCCATTAATAAGCTTCCTAAGAAAAAAAAAATAATCACAAACTAATATCCATCTTTGTTGTCTCTTCTTCAAGTACTGCTTCAGGGCCTGTCAGCTGAACAGAAATGTATAAAGAGTACTATCACAGAGCATCTAGGAGATGCAAATTAGTCAGGTCATGCCTGGGTCACACTAAAGAAATGCCAAACTGTTCGCCTGGAGAGATTCAAGTGACATAGGAAGTTCACAGACACGGTCTATTCTATTCTAATCTGTTTGAGTTATTTCTATTTCAAAATTATTTGGAGCGTGTTACTGGATACAACCTTTCCATAAATACATTCAGGATCACCATGAACTTTAACAGAAGTATTCTGTTAGTGTCAAAGTATCCCTTGCTGACATGCTTTTTAAAGAGTAAATGTTTCTTGATGAATGACCTATAGAGATAGATTAGTCGGCGCCCCGTCTCTTTCCCTCTCTGACCCCTCCAAAATGTCTTGGCACAAATAGATGTAATTTCACCCTCAGGGAGGGTAAAGCACGTCCATCAAAAGAATTAACAGAAATGTATGTCTTCATTTGCTTTTACTATCACTATTGTTTCGAATAAATATATTACACTGTATACCTACAGTACTGTGAATTCTATATCTTTCAGTATATACTGTTCACAAAAATTAAATATCCCATGATGAAATATCTCCTCATTTTTGTGAGCAGTGGATATTCTGCTCTTTCTTTATTTGAGTTTTAGTGGTCAATGCAATGTGTAGTTCTGCAATTAAAGCCAAAACAGATCAGGTACGAATGGGTGGTGGGTCATTCTCAACACTGCAGTGACACTGTGGTGATGCATTAATGTGTGTGGACACAAAATGCAAAATGCAGTTACCACTTACAGAACAAGCAGACGATTAAATATAGCCTAGGAATTTTGCCCAGTATTGTGTGTGTGTATATGTATAGCAACTGCATTTAGGAATTAATGGCATTAGTCAAACCTCATTATCCAAACTCCCAGTATCCGATTTTCTGTTATAACATCTGAGGTATTTTAGACCCACTGCAATATGTACTCACACTGTACCTGGATGCCTTGTACCTGACCAGGTCTACAATTGGTCTGCACTCACATTACATTTAAACATTCTGGGTCTGAGCACACTTACTTCATCACGAAGCCAATTTTTGTGTTGGAGAAAATTATGCTTTCATATCATTTTGGGCAGGCTGACTCACAATGCCTCATAATATATTTACTGATTACTGAACGCATATAACGCATTGAAGATTTTTAATTAGGCAAATGATGTTGCTTTATTCGCTTGGGTAAGTTTAGCAATGCCCAAGAACCCAATTCTGGCACACCTGGAGGTAACCTGTAAAACCAATCAGTACCCAAAATACTTCCCTTCAACAAAGGCAGAGATCAAACTGGTTCCCAGTGCTGAGTGGTGAGTTTAAAAGTTGGGTTGGCAAGTCTGTACAATTTCTGATTTCTGTCTGCATGCAACAGATTACCTCCAGGTTTGCCAGAGGTGGGCTCCCAAGTCTTAATGCTCCTTAAGGATGGATCTGCACTTGTCACCAGGTCATATAACACTGGAGAGTGCATGAGTGTGTATCAGTGTAACATAACTGAAATAGATGATGTTGCTGACTGGCATATTGGCACAACTTGCACCTTCCATCACCAACCTTCCTTCCCATCAGTTATAAGCTACACTTTTTTTACTCAAGTGATTAATTATAAGATTGGTTAACAACTAACCTCACTGTGAGACAGCAGATGATATTTTACGGTTTCTATTTACACTTAGCACTTACAGCAGGAGCCATTCACTAGGAAGTAACCTGAGGCAAGAATGCAAAGCACATAACAGGGTATAAAAGGTTCTGAAGATGCAAGAATTACAGCTAACAAGGTTTGACTGTATTTTGATAAGATATGCTTTTTGTAGTGATGTGTTGACTGCTTCAGCAGTCTTGTACTCTAACCTCAGAAGTTGTGTTTGAGGTAGCCTTGGCTGCAAGCAAAGTCTGATCTCTCTCCATCTTCACGCTTTTCAGCAGCGCAGCCATCTCCCGCAATTCCCGTTCCTTCTCTTTCAGTTCAGCATTCAGCTACGGACAGATAGTATAATTTACATTTGCAATACTTTTTAAAACCTTAGAATCTTTAATTACTCTCTAATCTTATAATTATTATTTAATCTTCTTTATTTGAAAACAATATCTGACTATATATCTAATCTGCCAATCTAACACTCACACTAGAGCACCTTGATTGACTTCTTGATTACTTTGTGTCTTAGCTCACCTGATCTCTGGATTGGGTCAGCCCTTGAATGAGCTCTTCACTCTTGAGGTAGTGTTCATTACGTACTTTCTCACACTGACTCTCCCAGTCCAGCTCCAGCTGCACATGCTTCTGCTCCAGAGCCTGTTCTCTCTGAAGTCCACTGACCAGCTGCTGTTTATACCTGTGCCCAACACACACACACTCTACTCATATTCACAGCTAACAAGCATATAGAATTATGTGTCATATAACGAACATACAACGAATGTTCACTTTAACAACCAGAAAGTTCATAATTATAATATCATATAAAAGGACATAAAAATCTGTCTTTTAACACCAGTCGTCGTGGCCATAAATGGCTGGTCAATCAATGCAAGTCTATCTGTTTATTTGTTTATAAGTTTATTTGGTTTACTTAACTATATACACATATACATACACATACATACATACACGCACACGCGCACACACACACACGCGCACGCACGCACACACACGCACACACACACACACAAGTCAATGCCAATCAAGAGTGATCAATTAACCTAACCTACCCTAACATATGTCGTTGGACTGTGGGAGGAAACCAGACCACCCAGAGTAAACCCACGTAAACAGAGGGTGGATATGCAGACTCCACACAGAAAGGACCTATGCCGCTCCACTTTGGGATTGAACCCGGGTTCAATGATCGGTGCTACCCACTGAATCTCCGTGCCACCCGTGTAAGTACGTAAGTAAATACGTAAGTAAGTTAAAGTCTGTAATACCTCACATAGCTCATATTTGGATTAGATACTGTCCTAACTCAGTTGATTTGATTAGAGACTTGTTTTGTGCAAATGTGAAAGTATTTTGTAGTATATGCATTTTGTACAAGCTATAATTGGTGTTCACAAGTGTAAGTACCTGTCCTATTTTAAGTAGTACTCATTCCTATGTTCCCCCACTACTGGTATCCTCGCTCTCGCCTCATCTCTAAATATTAAGATAAGTCTCTCATCTGGCTGGTTGATGTTTTATGTAATAATGACTATTAATACATTTTTGCCTTTTGTTAAACTAAGGTATCGGGTTCATCAGACCTTCCTCTCAATTGGTACGGCTTTTCCCTACGTAGGGTCGTGTTTTCTATCATTATCATACATTTATGATGGCTACGTTCATTGTGTGTATTACATTTTAGGCTTTGTATGGTTGCGTTCCACTCGTGTTCCGCTGTGTGAAAGTAAAGGCTGGCCAATGTGAATTTCATTCCATTCCAATGCGATCTTTAAAACGCCGACACACACTCTGCGTGTATTGCTGAACTGCACTTTAATTGTCCCATGTAAAGTTTGGGTACAAACTTGACACATTTATACAAATTACATGTTTAGTTTAAGAGCTACAGGGTACAAACTCAAATGTCATGTTTTCTGCTCTTGTTTATAGCTTACATTGTAAAAACCTACTGTTTGTTTTAAATCAAGACACTTTCTCCTTGTAAAAAACTTTCAACAAAAGACTTCAAAATTCAGCACATGTAGTTTGCATGTGTGTAGTTTTTATGTAATGATTTGGCCGTATTATTTAGAACTGCTGGGCTATCTGACTCTGATCTTCACTCTCAAACTTGTGTAGGCATTGAGATACTTCAGCATGAATTCACACAGTTGTAAGCCAACATAAACTGTGTAAGTGATCACTGCGCTCTTGGTGAGCACTCACCTCTCCAAGTCCTCTTTACACCTCTGTAGCTCTGCTCTGACTCCGGCTTCTCTGTCCCCTGCAGAGAGCAGCTCTGTGTCCTTGGCAACTCTCTCTTTAGAGACTTGTTTAACGTAAGCATCCCAGCCAGTCTTTGTCTTCTTCAGCTGTTCATGAAGACTTTCGGTCAACAGAAGAATTGTTATTATAATTTTTCCATATTTTATAATGTCATGTCAGCTGTATCGATTATGTTTCCCAAGCAACACTGAGGAGAAAAAACTAGAAATCTAAGCCTGGCCGGTCACAACTCAAGGTATTCCAAAAAAACATGTATTAAAAGATATTAGAATGACAAGTTTTTTTTTTCATACCACAGGTTAACATCAGTGTGGGAGTGTGTGAATGCTTATGTGATTTACTCCTTGATCTGCATCTCTCTGTGTTCCAGCTCTTCTGCGTGGCATTTCTCTCTCCTCTCTTTCTCCAGAAGCAGGCTGTCAATCTGCAGTTGGATCTCTGAGGCTTTTCTCTGCTCCTCCCGCAGGTCAGCGCTATGTGCCTCCTTCAAGGTCTCCAGAGCAGCCTCTCTCTCACAAGCCCTCCGCTCCAACTCTGCATGCCTGCAGTTACCGATAAACATCATAACCTGGCTCAGTCACTTCATAACTGTCAAATCCACTTGAACTTTATTTAGAGTGCATCTATCACTGTAGCGAAAGGTTATGACCGCTATGCGAGTGCTGATTTAAATGTTTGTTGTGGAGGCCAAAAGTCTGACATCACTAGTGCAATCGCTTGGACTTGCCATGCTTCTCAAATTAAATCCAATGCTTTCCAATGCAACTCATATAGTTACCATAACAGTTTGAGTGAAAGGTTGAATTTGGGAAACAAAATACGAATAAACTATGAAATGTAGCTATTCGGTACATATTTGGTCCCTTTTGATGGAAAAACAGCAAACACTGGAGCTGGCATGGACTCCACAAGCCTGGGTAAATGATGCTCCATGTTACATTTACATTTCCAGCATTTAGCAGACGCCCTTATCCAGAGCGACTTACAGTTAATACAGTCTTACATTTTAAGCAGTTGTGGGTTAAGGGTCTTGCTCAAGGACCCAACTGTGGCAGCTTGTCAGAGGTGGGATTTGAACCCTGGAGCTTCTGATCCAGAGTCCAGTACCTTAACCGCTAAGCTACCACAGCCTAAGTTAGCGAGTATAATTTCACAATATTACAAAAAACATGTTGTGACGTTACCGAATGCTCAACTTTGGTCGTCAAGTCTCCCTATAATGACCGATGACCAATAATAATCAAAAAAGTTGGACATTTGGTTTGGAATTCCACTTAATCGGTTCCTTTTCCATTAGGGGTAGATTTAAAGTTCTGTGCAAAAGTATTTGGTGGCTATAAGATACATAGATACATGTTTTGCTTTAACAATTGTATATTCATTCATTAGTCTATTCCTTGGATTATAGCTAGGAAATACAGTGTTCCCTCGCCACTTTGTGGTGCACCTTTCGCGGACTCAAAAAATATAAACGGAAAAAACATATTGCGGATTTTCGCTGTTTCGCGGATTTTAATTTAAGAACATTTAATTTATTAACTTTACTAATAAGGAGCAGGAATAGTTTAACTCTTTTGTTGTATTCTCTTTCCAAATCACAACTAAAGTGATTCACTGCTCCAGCAACCCGGGTTCAAGCCTTGGTCTGTGTGGATTTTGCATGTTCTCCCCATGTAAGCATGGGCTTACCCCAGGTACTCTGGTCCTCTATTACATGAATCAGCAATCATTTGTTATGTCAGTTGGTATCTAATAGAGCATTCCAGTGTGAGTGAGTATGAGCACACGTGCCCTGTGCTGCCTGATAGGGGCTGATGGTCCTATGATGGTTTATTTCCACTAAAGGATTCGGTGGAGACTGACATATTAAGCATAGTAAGCTATCCCATGAGCTATCCCATGTTATTTTCTATTAAAGCCAGTTCAAACTGTGTATTAGTGGGAGAAGCATGATGATCTTGCATATTACTTTATGTTGCTGGTTTCAGCTTCTTTCTTATGTCTAGCCTCCATTTGGTGGAGTTTCTCCTCTAGCTCGTTTATCCTGTAAAGCAACAAAATAGTGGGTAAAATCTTGATCAACTGTGAAACAGTGAAGATTGAGCACATGCTGGAAGGTTTGAGTACCGAGAGTCTTTGACTGCTGTCATGTTTTTAAGGTTCCAGTCTCTGTGCAGGACCTCTTTCTCAGCTTTGTGGTAGAGTTGTTCAGATCGCTGAAGAGCTTCAGCAGCCTCGCTGCGGGCTTTGGCATGGACCTCCAACTCTTTGTTCAGGAGCTGCACCTGTTGAGGAAACTATGATTTATGACTTTACACAATTACAAACTCCAGCATGTATCAGGTTTTGCAATAATTGCTAATGATATACTGTAGCCAACAAATAGGGGATACTCCAAAATGAAATATATGTGAGCAGTGTATATACACAATTTTAAATAATAAATCATGAACATTAAGTGTTGCATACCCGACTGGAAATGTTTTGGATTGCTGTCTTCATTCCCACTTTTCTTATTTTCAAGTACTCTCTTTATACACACTTAAATAAATGTAGATTCCTTTTTGATTGTCATTTTATTAGGATCATTACACCCTAACCTCAACAGGGCACCACTGCTTCATACTACATGAATGAATGAAGTTCATATGGGAGGAGCATAAATAACAGAAATGACTTACATAACAAAATGAGTGAAGACTCACTGGTTCATGACTGTTTCATACCTTTAGCTCATGAGACAGAATTACATTGTGCATCTCATCCAGTCTCAAATTGAACTCATGCTCCCGTTTTCGCATCTCACTGTCGAAGTCTGCCATCATTTCCTGTCAAAAAATGTTTCAAATTACAATCTGTATGTAATGTGTCAGTTTCCTGTCTGCCTAATCATGTCCGTTCCTAACATCCTTCTTTTTAAATAGAAAAACTACTCCCTCGCACAAAACAAGCATTGGTATGCACATGGAATTGACTCATATCAAGTATTGCGGGTTTTGCTTCATTTTCAATCGTGTTATGTAAAGTTCAAGCTCACGGCTGTAACATTATTCTAAAACTACCTTGTGATTAACTAAATGATTCATAAAAAAATAATACTGAATTATGCTGGAACATAACAGATCCGTAGCTTTCCCCAGCACTGCTACTACACATTACATGAGGCATCATATCTTAACCATTTTATTTTCATATATGATGCGGGCAGACAAGTGTCCAGATAACATGCATACAGAGTATGTGTTAGAGTCGAGTGGCCTGCGTCAGGTGGAATAGACCCGTGAGAGTAAGCCCTGCAACTTGGAGGCATTCAGCAAGACAAAACCGAAAAATAAGTACAAATAATTCCTGGTCTTTCGGGCTGCGCAGCTGCAGTCCCTCCTTTGCCAGACCCTCCTAATCTATTGGATGCTAGGAACTTTGTCCTCTGTGGCCCATAATCTGCACCAGACTCTTGTCTCGTAGGCACCAGAAATGTATGATCTATCCATGTGCCACACCTAGAAAACTTAGAAACCTTGCTAACTCAAAGCAACTCACACCTAACAGCACAACAGGGTCCAGTACTTCATACCAGGGCCCTGGTCAAACGTATCTTTTCCTACTTCAAAATATTGCTCGCCTGCATCCCATGCTCTCCTTTAAAGACTTTGAAATATGTTCACCTTGTCCCATTTAGAATACTGAAAATCCCTTTTCCAGGTTTTTCTACCAGAACCATAAGATCTCTTCAATATATTTGAAATTCTGCTACTTCTCATTGAATACAAATACAGTGAGTACCGGTGTGGTTGAGAACCGAGATGCCACTGTGTTCCACTGTCTTCTGATATTGCAGAAGTCTTGGCTTACTCTGTCTTCATGTGCCCCCATAAATGTTGACACAGATTAGGTCAGAGGAATATACTAAATATTAATATATGCTGAAATTATTGTTGTTTTCACGCAAATTGCTACATAAACTAAGTGGCTTCAGGCATTGCTGATCTGGTACCTGCCTGAACAACACTGGGAACAAAACGCCACTAATTTATAAAATAAGCAGCTGCTGAGTATATCTCAGTTTTACCCAGTCAACATTCAAATGTCAAAGGTAAACAACATTGAAACTAAAAACACAACACCTATTCTAGGCATGAAACACATAGCCTATCACATTCAGGGGTTTATACAATCAAATCCCTATCAGCTGCTCAATTTACAGAAGGACATGAGAAATTGCTTATTCATTCACCACCAAAAACCTAGAAATGCTGCCAGCTGGAGGCACGTCTGTCAAACAAGCAGATATCCCACGGATAACTTGTCTAACGGATTTAGGATAACTTTAAGCTAATCATCCAGCAAGCTACTCTATGTACCATCTATGTACTACCTAAATTTATAAGCAAGTTTAAAAATACCTTATGGTCAAGCCCATACTTCTAAGGCCCACACTGTGTCTTGTAAACAGCAGATTAGCCTCAGTATTAAAAATAAGAATAAAAACCATTCCATTAATGGAGCCCAATTTTTACACCCAAGGTCACTTTACAGATAAAAAAATGAGAAAGAAAAAAATACTAGCTAGCTACTAGCTATACTTTGTTATAATATTGTGAAAGGATTTACAGTCAAACCAAATACATTAAGTGTGAAAAGAGTGTGATTGGCAATCACGGACTACAACCAATGAATAAAATTGCTTTTTTTTGTCAGAAAGCTGCACTTTTCAAATTCAAATCATTATTAAATGTGTCCAGCATTTGCTGTTTCAGTATGTTGGAATGGAGCTCGATACCTGTTTTTGCAGTGCCACCTCTCCATCTGACTCCTGGATTTGTCTATGTAGATCCCGTCTCAGAGCCTCATTCTCTTCCGTTAGTCTCTGAATCTCAGCCTCCTTCATACTGCATAACAAAAAATATTCTAACTAAAATCAGGACACTGAACAACAAAATGTCTGAATACTGTAACCAGGGCAGTGCGATATGGCGATATATATTACCTGATCCTAGAAAAACCTCTATCGTTTTATAGTACACTCTGTCTGTTATACCATATGCAATACAAAACGTGAACACAACACAGAACGGGGTAATTTCAACCACGAGAGACAATCGAGCACAAACAAACGAAGGAGCTCCTAGCTAAAGGTAACTGTAACCGTCCGGTGGGACAGTTAAAAGCACTGCAATGAGTGCCCTGTTCAGGGAATATTATGGGATAGACTCCATACACCCATGCCACTGAACATCATAAAATGGGGCATGCTCTGCTTTTTGTTTTATTCTTTATTATTTATTATTCATAAACATCATATTATTATTCACCTAAAAATACAGCAGTGATGTACCATTATGGTTTGGATATATTTTACCTCATTAGGCACTTCATAGGCTACACCCTGGAATTCAAGAGCAGGTTTGGCCTTTGTAATTCCAGGAATTATATGGCTTTATTTGGTAACACTCCGACAAGCAGGGCGTGTTTCTTCAGCACTTGTAATAGCATGTACACTAAAATGCATTGGTTTCTTGGTAACACTGGTGTTAAGCGTTTTAGTGTTTCGGCTATTTAGTTTGGTCCTTATGTGAGTGTGCATGCCATGCCTGACTCAAACAGAGCAGAAGTATTGGATCCAGTGTAGAAGTACTGGATAGTAGTAGTTGTTGTTGTTGTTGTTGTTGTTGTTTAATGGCCCAGCTAATTATGATATTTTTGGTTAAAACATATATTATTATTATTGTTTTAAATGTACACTCCTAGTTTTGTTTCCTCTGGATATTTCATACTACTGGATATTAGTAACTACATCAAAAGCTGGGCAGTAAAATTCTTCTGAGCTGTTTGGCATATTATATGCAACACAGCAATTAGATCTGGCAACCCTGGAATTTGAGAATTTCATCATGTTCAGGATCAAGCAGTTAATCAGAATCAGTTCATTACTGAAGCTTGAAGTTTATGTCACATCCTTCTGTGAGATTATTGGCTGGTTCTGATTACTACACAAGTCATGTAAACTCTGAGCTTTCCCATTATCTAAATACCCAAGTACACGGAAACCCCTTAATTCTATTACTGACAAAGTCAACAACAAATGTCTGCGCTGATCAGATTATTAGGTGCATGTTAACACACACTGTGTCTGTCCATGATTTGGTAAGATGTTTATAAATTAAAAACGTGACTTTTGACATTTAATTTCTTACAATGTTTTTTTTTAATAATAATAATAATACTAAGAAATACTATTATAAATAAAAAATCAATTTTTAATAAATAAACAGATATCTTAGCATATTGCGCATGAAAACATTGCTGACCTCTGCACTTTCTCCAGCTGTCGCCGATGCTCTACTCCCCTCTTCTGATACTGAACCTGGAGGTCTTCTTTCTGCCTGGTCACTTCAGCCACTGCATCTTGACATTTTGCTAGCTGTATTCCCAGTTCACTTATCTCCCCTTTCCTCGCACTGTCTTCAGTCTGAACACGGACGAACATTTCATCATAGCGCTCCAGCTCTTGGTCCCGCTCTTCCAACACGCGGAGGTTATACTGAAAGTCATCTCTTAAGCGCAGAAAGCGTTCCCGCAGGGTGGAAAGTTCACTGGTGGCATTTGCCAGTGCAGTCTCCAGCTGCTGAATACGAAGAGACTGAAGCTGCTTCCACTCACGCTCCTTGCAGGCCAACCTGGCCTCAAGATCCCCACAGTCCTGCATGGCTAATAGCTAAACGTCCAGACAAGGTTCATACTGCCCTCCATGGAAAACATCATGAAAAATCATCTGCAAGGAGACAAGATTATTAAAATGAGTCCCAAATGTATTTTTTTTGTGGGACTGTGGTAGCCTAATGAAAACATACTTGTTTATGGACCATGGGTCAAATCCCCTCTGCAAGCTGCCACTGTAGCCACTTGACCAAGGCCCTTAATTGCTTAGATTGCAAGACTCTATAGCTTGTCGCTAAATTCTGTAAATGAAAATGTAAAATAACAAAATACTTTTTAGCCTGTGTTTAACAGTTTAAAATGTACATTACACTATCATCACTATCATCAACAATAACCTGCTTCTCAGAAAATAATGAGGTTGTTAAATGAAGCAAAACGGTATTTTTAATCAAGGAATGCTAATATCATAAAGCAGCACCCATTGAGACCCTAAAGGCTAGGACAAAAGTAAAATTTGATCTTTCATAACACTTTCTACCATGCCAATCTGATCCTGAGACCTATGATAAAGTATAACCGAGTCAGGAAAATAAAACAAATTATACAGTATGTATATATATATAACAAAAATGAAATATCCCCTAACTTTGTGTGTGTTTGTGTGTGTGTGTGTGTATTTATATATATTAACATACCTTATAAGCTAAATGTAAAGTACTGTAAGAGTGTAAGAGTGTAAACATACAGTCAAACACAAAAATAGTTTAAATAAAATATCCCCTCATTTCTGTGAACAGTGTACAGTATTTGATATCAGCAAGCTAAGCTAGAATGCTAGCTTCACATAACTAGTAAAGCCGATATACATGCTTATGTCATTTAAATAGTCCACAAACTGGATGGTCTGCAGCAGAACACGGCCGATTTTTAAAATACTAAAGAGAAACCGTATTTACCGTAAGATATAGCAAACTGTATGTAAACACACCGGGAGTCTGGTTCCTATGGGAACAGTTGACAAGATGGAGCAACGAATGAAGGTGCCGTGTAAAACTACACTCTACACGAGTTCCTATTTGTTCAGCTGGGACCTGTGTTGCCAGGTACTTAGATTCAACTCCAAAGCGGATTACATCGGATCAAGGTACTTATTTTTACATCCGTTTCAATGTCCAAATTGAAAGCACGTACACAATGCGGAACACGTTTTATTCCTGTCCTTCTCGTTTATTAGTTTGTATGAGGAACCAACTTTTCCAGACTCTCCACCTTTTTAGCCAGACGTTTAGGATTGGTGCCTGTAAAGACTTGTGAATTTTCAGCACTGG
>JAUZST010004466.1:0-16294 GCA_034779995.1 Parotocinclus haroldoi | reverse complement strand
GGCAGAGGTGGGATTTGAACCCTGGACCTTCTGGTCCAGAGTCCAGTACCTTAACTGCTAGGCTACCACAGTCCCATGAGCTGAAATCAATGAACAGCATTCATATGTAGCTGTTTCTGTTGTTCAGGTGTGTAAGGGCAGAAGAACAGGAGTGGAAATGGCATCCTCAGTTGATGTGTTTGAGTGGTATACAAAAAGCTATTGAGCTACATCTCAATGCCCCTGAGAGCACAAATACCACCATAGTAGATGAACACTGTTGGCCTGGTGTAGAATACATGGTGTTTAAATTCTGGCAGTTTCACTTGCCCAGATATGAGAATTCATGGCTGTGCTCATCTGACTTGTGTATATTCCCTTGGACACTAATGCCAAGTTAGCATTAGCACAGCTGTATGACAGCATAAACTGCAGCCTGGTTGCCCTCCCAGACAGTGTTGTTATAGCAGCAGGGGATTTCAATCATGCTGACCTCGAGTATGTCCTTCATAAACTCAATCATAATGTGAAACAGAGAAAACTTTAGACCAACGCAATAGATCCATAGAAACACAGGTGTACCCCTGTGTACCCACTTTCTATACCCCTGGTACAGACAGAAAATTTGAACTGTTAAGTCCATAGTAAAGTCAGTAAGATATCCTAAACTGGGATATGTTTGCAAATCAGGCAATGCAAAGAGAGTCAGTAATACAACTGATACAGTGGATGATGATCAGTGTATTGCAAAATCAGAAGTCATTGATGACACAGCAAGCACAGCTATTAGTCAATGTATGGAATGCAGCATATTGTTTGGGGGACAAGAAGGTGTATGGCACAACCAGGTCTGCTCTTAGGAAAGGAAATCTAATAACTTAAATACAGATAGCAGACTAAAGCACATTTTAACAACTCTACAAATTCCCAGAAGGTGATGGAGGGAGTAAGGGCAAATCACTGAATATAAGGGGTGGCATCTGACAGCAGCAGTACCAAACTGGCAGAGGAGACTAATTATTGTTATACCCGGTTTGATAGGGAAAACAAAGACCCACAATTGCTCCCTTGCCCTTCAGCGACATTGCTCTAGTTTTGAGAATGTATTATGTCAGACTCTGTCTTCCTAACATTAATCCCAGGAAATCAACTGAACCCACACAGGTTTCTGGGATTTTTTGCTTAACCGGTGTAGGTTTTCATAACCAGTTATTACCTCTTGCTTTTGTAACAGCTTGGGTTATGGCTTTTTCAAAACATGCTACAGTGCCTAAGCAGTCAAATGTCAACTGCCTGAATAGGCTGAAGATACTCGCTCCCATACTCCACTAAATGCTTGGAGAGACTGGTTTTCAATCATAAGACAGCTATAAAATACTACTGGCATTGTGCTTCAACCTACAATTTTTTATGCACAAGAACACTTATGCAGGTCTTCTTTTTATTTCAGTTTGGCTTTTAATACAACCAAAATTCCAATGAAGTTGGGACGTTTTGAAAAACATAAATAAAAACAGAATACAATGATCTGCAAATCCTTTTCAACCCACATTCAAATAAATACACTACAATACAAGATACTTTATGTTCAAGTGCAAATATTCACTTATTTGTCTGAAACATTTCAAAATAGCTGGGACAGGGCATGTTTATCATGAAGTGTTACATCACCTTTCTTTTTAACAACACTCAGTAAGCATTTGGGAACTGAGGACACTAATGTTGAAGCTTTGTAGGTGGAATTCTCTCCCATTTTTGCTTGGTGTACAACTTCAGTTACTATACAGTCTGATGTCTCTGTTGTCTGATGTCTGTTTTTTGGACTTCATAATATGCCACACATTTTCAGTGTGAGACAGGACTGTACTGCAGACAGGTTGGTTTAGTACCCATACTCTTGTGCTATTAAGTCATGCTGTTATAACATGTGTAGAATATAACTTAACTAGCTGAAATAAGCAGAGACGTCCCTGAAAAACACGTTGCTTGGATGGCAGCATATGTTGCTCCAAAACCTTTATGTACCTTTTAGCATTAATGGTGCCTTCACATATGTTCAAGTTACCCATACCATGCACACTAACACACCCCCATACCATTAGATTTGCTGGATTTTGAACTTTGCGCTAAAAACAATCCGGACAGTCCTTTTCCTCTTTGGCCCGGAGGACACAGCGTTCATGATTTCCAAAAACAATTGGAAATGTGGACTTGTTAGACCACAGGACACTTTTCCACATTAAGTAAATAAATGCCTTTCGCTTTGCATGGTAGAGTTTTAACTTGCACTTGTAGATGGAGCTATGAACTGTGTTCACTCACAGTGATGCTCCCTTTATACCCAATCATGACACTCACATGTTGAATGTCCCAAACATGTCTTTTTTGAGCATTCCTCAGCTTTCCCAGTCTTTGTTGCCCTTGTCGCAACTCTTTTGTAACATGTTGCAGGAATCAAATGAAATATGTTGTCTTTGTAGCATATTCAATTAAATATGGGTTGAAAACAATTTGATCATTATCCCAATTTCATTGGTATTATGGTTGTACATTCACATTACATTAATATCATTTCTCAGATGCCCTCATCCGGAGTGGCTCTATCTTACATGCAATTGTTGGCCTTGCTTTATGGAGACAGCAGTGGCAGTTTGGCAGAGATGGACTTTGATCCCTGGACCTTCTGGTCTATAGATCAGTATTAGCTGCTATCAGTAATAGATTCCTGCACAACAAACTGGACGTGGGCAAACTACAAGTGAATTATGGACTTTTCAACTAACTGTAGTAACGTTAGCTCCATTTGCATTGGCGACTTAAAATTTGCTGCATTTATTGTTATCCACTGCATAATTGTTATATTGTCAGCATCTTCTCTTTGTTTATACAAGTCCAGCTTGCCACTATTATGCCAGCCATGAGCTTCAAATCGCTTTCAGATCTGATTCCTATTCATGAATTGACTCTGATGAACTAGTGTTTTCACCTTCATTACTCTTATGTATGGAAGAGAGTTTGTATCAATTTGAAATACAATTGTTACGGTGGCAACTGCTACGTACACAAACGACATTGCATTTACGTAGTGACATGCTGACTTGATGAAAAACAAAAGAATATAGGAACTTGTACATTTCCAAGAACAGAATGTTGAAATAATGATTGATTTAAATACAAGCATAGACATGCAGTACAATGCAATGCAACGGACTATATTTAAACATGTGGGATGCAAGCAAAAAATTTGCCAAAATGAAAAGCCAAAACACCTATTTCACATGTAAAATCACTCAAACTCTTAACCAAGAAACAATATGTACAGATTTACATTTAAGAGCATAAATAAAATGCTGAATTTGTGTCACAAAGCACTTTAAAAAGCATCCAGATTGTGGCTCAATTACATTTCACTTTGTGTAATGGATCAACGTGGATCAAATACAATGGAATGTATTTGCATAACAAATACAGTGCTATCCCCTAAAATTGGGGATATTTCATTAAGATATTTCATTTTGAAGTATCTTCTTTTTTTGAACAGATAAAACATGCATGAAAAAAATAAAAACATATAACCATATCTTAATTTACCATGATCACCTTGAACATTTTCTGTTTTTATGTGTTGCATATGTTGCATTTTTTCCTCATTGCATTTCCATGAGGAAACATACAAACATCTTTATTTTGCATGCACCTTGTGAATGTGGCCACATATAAAACACAAGAAAAACTGAATTACCATTGTATTTTACACAGTGACTTTTATGTTGGTGCTGGTATTATTTTCTGTATTTTGTATTGGTATCTCCAATGCTGGAAAGCTCGGTGGCGTCAGCTAATGTGACCACCTCACAGATAGGTCTTGGGTTCTTCTCCCCTTTTTTGTGAAGTGTCAGCTCTTTCGTGAAGAGTATGCCCTTACTCTCTGCACATTCCTGCTTCCTGCGCCTGAGTCAAACCCCCTGCTCCCTCAGTCTCATTGTACACTCTCATTGTACAGTATTACAACAGTTACATTTTTACTTTCTTTTAACATTATACGCATGTGTGGAAAAATATCACTCGATTCAGTGTAACACAAGATTGTTATTTTCCTGTAAAATATTTTAATTGAGATATTTAGCACCTGCAGTAAATCTGGTCATTCAGGTTTGCTGCAGCTGTATATGTATTTGTAAACTGTAGTTATCTGATGTCAAAGTCGAGATTAATAATCATGATGGACTTACAACTACTTAATGTGGAAGACTGTCTTCTTATGCAGCCACCCATTTACAGAACAAGGCATTACTTGTCTGTGCAAAACAAACTTAACTTGGAGCTCTCAGACCTCATAGATGAAAAGCATATACAAAAGTGCCTCATTAAAAATGAGCTGACACACATTCCTGAATTTCAGACATTGCCTTTGTGGTCAAAATAGCCTATATACAAGAAGGCTGTTTTTTTGGGACTTATTTTCTTCTAGTCATAAGAGCTAAATTTATCAATTTCTTGATGTAAACTTTGTGTTAAACTAAAACAGCAAGTGTGCACTGTATGCTTTAACATTTAGATTTCTACAGTATTCATTGGAACTAAGTACCGAAGTAAGATTCTTTAATTATAGTGCTAGGCAGCTTGGATTCATAACCCCAGAAAATACTACTTCAGAATCCAGAGGTGATAAGCTTTTCATCACACTTGGCATTGTGAATGGCGAACTTGGGATATCATGGAATTGTTAGTAAAATGTTACAGTTAATATGCTGTCAAATATGAAGTTTGGTGGCAATTGCAGGGTGTATTGCTTTAATCAGTTGTTGTAGTTTTCGATGTAATGTTTGGATGTATTTAAGCAACAACTGGTGCAATTGATTGCATTATTTCTTAAAATGCCACTATACTCATGTACTTACACATTCACAAACACATTTGTGTTACCTACTAGACTGTGGTTCTAGTATAGTGTTTCCCATGTGATTAAATAATAATATGACTATGAATGTAATACTGCTGTAAGATATCAGGGTGTAGTCATGATACAGATGAGGGTAAGATTAATGCCTAGCATATGTATACATACAGTGTTTGCTCTTAGCCTGCTCTATTGCTTCCTTTCCCCCTCCAAATGAAGACTAATGACACACTAATTGTATCAAATATGTTGTAATATTGGTTCGTTAGCTTTGTGGTCAAGTTTATGGTTAAGTTAATTAGCTCATTCACGCTATATTTGATGTTTGAGAATATTCACCAGTAATACCTGCAATAGCTTTAATACATTCAAGTGCCCCACAAGAAAGAAAAAGTTACTTTATATATTATTTCCCCTAAATGCCTGACACTTTACCATACGGTAAAAGCACTTTAAATTCATTTTTTGTCCCAACCAATTAGGACCAGCAAGCACCAACTCAACTTAATTGTGAATAAATTATCGAAAATATTCGCCATATCAGAAAAATTTTACTGTGTCCTAAACTGCATATAACTGTACTAATAAATGTCCTATCATTTGCATTGTCAGTACTTACTTACACAATGTGAGTTGACTTATATGGTGAGAAGGTAGGTTTTGACATGACTAGGTAAGCTAACAAACAGGCTAGTTAAATGAACAAATTGAAACAGCTGGGCATTCACCTAACATAATTTCAGAGGCACATTTTGTTTATCATATTCAGTGATTTATTTATTAAAAGTGTAGACTCTTTATGGCATGAAAAGCACAGTGACAGACTCATCATATTGAATATCTACTGGAATCATTTCTCCACCCTCCATCTTTAAATCAATATTTGAGAGGAAGGTAGGCTACATAGCGTGAGCTGCATATCTCAGGGAAACGCAGGCACTGTTGCCATCTGTCCTGTACTGGGTTGCAAGGGAAAAATCAGACAATATATATCAGACAATAAATCAATCATCTTATCCACATCCTCAATGTGAAAAAGGAAAACAGTGAATTTCAGTCAGGTCATTATGTGTTCTATGTCCTCTGATCTCCTGTCTCACATCTTACACCTGACTGACCGACTTTAAATGAGAATGTCTAGTTAGACCATAATTTGCCTTTCTCAATATGCCACATTGTCTATGTGTGACGATGTTTGCCGAACCCTCGTATAGGGAGACACAAAATTATAGCGTAGTAAGGCTGGGCATGTTAGGGTGTGGACGTACCACGCTGACGCTTCCAGTTCAGTTTAAATTGCCGTACTTTATTGACTTGCCGTGGAGAGACCGACAAAAAATACACTTTAGCTCTAACTCAACCCCTGCGCCCTATCACACTGTCAGGTGAGTCCGCTCAAGCTCAACCCAAAAATGAGACCCCATAGTACACCTTTCTCCTCCTCTTATAGGCCATGCGCCACCCCTTTAATGGGAATATACCCATTTCTCAGGGCGTACCAACCTTTGAGGCTAAGTGATCAATTTAAGAACAGCTAAGCACCACACAATAAACACATACTAATCATCTGCTTTACAAAAACAAACAGACATACCTTCTCCATAAAGGTGTTACCTAACCCGCCCCCACTGGGTAAGCTGTGGGCCCTCCAGCCTAACCTACGGGGTGGGTCATCCCCTTACAAAAAATAGGCACATGAGAATGAACAAAAAAATCACGACAAACATACGACAAGCAAATATAACAGGTAAGTATATCACATATACACTGCTGGTGATGGGCAAGAACACCTTGACCTCATCACACTATGTATCTGCAGTATCACAAAGTGAGTACACCCCTCACATTTTTGTAACTATTTCATTATATCTTTGCATGGAACAACACTGAAAATATGACACTTTGATCCAATGTAAAGTAGATAAATAAATTTATAAATAAATAAATTTGCTGTGCCCTTAATCTAACACGCAGCCATAAAATGTTTAAATCACTGGCAACAAAAGTAAATATACATAAGCGAGAATAAAAATGTCCAGATTGTGCCCAAAGTGTATTTTGTGTGCCTACCATTATTTTCCAACTTTTTAGAAGTTCACTAGAACTTCACAGGTTGCTATTAGAATCCTCTTCCACTCCTCAATGACGACATCATGGAACTGGTGGATGTTAGAGGTTAGAGACCTTGTGCTCCTCCACCTTTCATTTGAGAATGCCTTACAGATGCTCAATAGGGTTCAGGTCTGGAGACAGGCTTGGCCAGTCCAGCACCTTTAGCCTCAGTTTCTTTAGCAAGGCAGTAGTCATCTAGGATGTGTGTTTGCAGTCATTGTTGGGAATACTGCCCATTTTCCAAAGGGGGATCGTGCTTCAGTAAGTCACAATACATGATGGTATTCATGGTTCCCTTAATGAACTGCAGCTCCCCACATCCAGCAGCACTCATGCAGTCCCAAACCATGACATTCCCACCACCATGCTTAACTGTAGGAAAGACATCCCACCCCTTTAACCTCTGTAGCAATGCTGGCAGCACAGTACAAAGCCAACCTCTGGATATGATGCTTAGCAAGCATGCACACTCAACGTCTATGGTTGACCATTTAAAGGCCTGTTCTGTGTGGAACCTGTCGTGTTAAACCACTGAATAGTATAGACCACCGAGCTGCAGCTCACTTTCAGGGTGTTTGCAATCTTCTTATAGCCTAGCTCATCTTTATGTAGAGCAGCAATTCTTTTCTCAGATCCTCAGAGTGTACTTTGCCATAAGGTTCCATGCTGAACTTCCAGTGGCCAGTATGAGAGCGTGTGGGAGAGACAACACCAAATTTAACACACCTGCTCCACATTAACACCTGAGTCCATGTATCACTAACGAGTCTCATGATACTGGAGAGAGAAAATGGCTAATTGAGCACAATTTGGCAGTTTTTTCTTAGGTGTGTACTCACTTTTGTTGCCAGCTGTTTAGACCTGTGTTGAGTTATTTTGAGGACACAAAACAAATTTATGCTGTTATATAAGCTGTAGGCTGACTACTTTACATTGTATCAAGTGTCGTATTTTCGAGAAAATATAATAAAATGGCTACAAAAATGTGAGGGGTGTACTCACTTGTGAGATACGCCAGCGTTTCAGTAGTAAGATGCAGCTGGTGGAAAAGGCACTTTTTTATTGCTCCAAACACTTTGGTATGACTTTGTACATTATTTCTCATGAAAGCAAAAAAATATTTTTAACACAGTAACGTCCAGCCTGCCGACTCAGAACTCACTTATGCGGCCAAACATGGAAGTACCCAAGTGTACACGAATGCCATAGACGGAGCTCCGCTTCCTGTGGGATTTAAACCCGGAACTTCTGTCACTCAGACACAAAGTAATTCTGGATTTCCTTGTAAACCATAATTATTTCTTGTGGATTATACTGGTTACTGATTACATTTCTTTGTTTACCTGGACCCTGATTCTGCCTTTCTCCCTCTGGACTCTGTTGGCTGATCGCCTGAACCCTGCTTGTCTGCCATTTATTAGTTTGCCTTCTGTTTTTCCTTTGTCTGCTTGTCACAATAAATACTTGAGATTGCTACCTTCACTTGCCTTGTGTGTGTTTACACACCGAACCTAACACACAGTATATGAATATTTGGAAAGTAGTAGAACTACTCCAATGACTAATCATACAAATGTAGCCTCTGGCAAATAAAAAAAAAAACAAAACAAAAAAAATTAATGAAATTACAATTAAAGAATGTTCATCCTGCTTTTTTTTACTTTGTAGCAAATAAAATGGAAGATATAATAAAAAATACATTTTGTTTATTTGCTGAACATTTGATCTCCATATAGCATAGGTCAAACAACTTACTAAACAGCTAACTTTAAATGTTTGTAAATAATGACATGTTTTCCTTGATCGAATAGATATTAAGTAGTTATTAAAAATGAATAATATAAATAGTGTTTTGTTGCTTCTCCCATGTCCTGACCTGTATAAATACGTAAATGTGTACAGAGAAGAAGGCAAAATGTATGGCAATGACGAGATAGCAAAGTAACAGACATTATAATTATTAGGATAATGTCTCTGTGCAAACAAATGTAGAATGTAATTATTGCAACCACTCCTTGTCTGAGGAAATTAAAGCCACAGGAGGATGAGAAGTTTAAAGAATTAAAAAATTGCAAGTGGTCTCCACTGCATGTTAACATGATAATTAATGAACAAACCTTTGTATCCCTAGTTATTTGTTGTGGCATAGATTTCGTTAGGTGTTTGCAAGAATATTGACCCATGTGGACAAGATAGATGGATCACTGATGGAGGCACTGATGCACTCTGAGCAGTCTTATTTACTTTGTTCCAGATATGCTCTATAGTATTAAGGAATAGGGCCTGTGGAGGGCAGGGAAGCAGATAAAACTTGCTTTTATGTTCCTGGAACATAACCCTTCAACCCTTGTGGCATGGTGCATTGTCCTAAAAGTTTCTTTCTGCCATAGGGTAGACAGCTACAATGAAAAGATTAACTTGGTCATGGTGTTCCAAGAAGACATTTCCATCCACATCTGCCAGGCTGCACCTGGCAGGAAGAGTTAATTGATGCTGTTTATGCCACATTCTTACCCTCACATGTGAAATGAAAATCTGAATTCATCTAAAAAGGCAGGCAATGCTTTTCCAGTCATTGAACCATTTCCAATCCAGATATTTTTGCTTTATTTTACCCACTGTTGTGTTGCCTTTCTAAGTGTTCTTAGCACCCGAACTGATCATCTGCTGTTACAGCCATTATAAGGAACAACAAGTTGTGCCTTTTGTAAATGCTATTTAGACCACTGTTGTTGCATTTTGGTGCAATTTGCCTGCCTGTGTACTGCCTGTCTGTCAGAATGATCCTTGACATTCTCCTGTGAACCCTTTTGCCAATGAGTTGTTTACATCATCAGGATCCACATTCTCTAGATATTTTCCTCAAAATGTAGTCATTTTCCCACAATGAAACTGAACCACATAAAACATGCTTACCTGATTATTTGGAGAAAAGTATAAGAAAAGTATCCACATGATCAATGTACACTTGTGTATCATCTCCAGTGCAAACAGTTGAATATCACTTTTATCTAATCATCCACACTTTGACTTACAGTATTCTCTTTAACCCATCAACCTTTAGGTTCTAGGTTCACCAAAGCTTTTAAAAAACTTGCAAAGTTTGTAAGACAAAGCTAAGAACTTATTAACTGCTCAAAAAATAACCATTTAATTAACTACTTTAGTTTTTCTCATTCAAAAACCTTTAGAATGTTCCACACATTGACTGTTCAGTAGAGTGTATGGTCCAGCAGTTCTTGTGGGATCCTCTTCGTATTCATTGAAATATCCAATAATTTTGTTAGCTGTATAATTCATGTGGTAAGATATGGTAATTAAAGTTATGGCAATTATGATATTCTTGAATGTTTAACTACAAAACATTTTTATTGCATGTCTTTGACTTATTTGTTATTAATTAAAATAAATAGAGGGAACATCTTCTAGGTGTGGTGATTGCATAATTTTTCATTGAGTAGCCACATGCACACACAAGTCCTAATTATTTTTCACAAACATGATTGCTGTTACTTGTTAATGCTGGTGATAGAAATAACCCTAATCTTAACATCAATAACCTAAAGCAAATCTTTCAACAATTTAACATCTTTTGTTCAAGAAAGTTGTAGTACTTGTGTAAAATACTTACTTAATACTGATAGTTAATACTTACTTACTTAATACTTACTTGAGGATATTTAGTTTTAAAAGTATTATTTTGTATGTATTTTCTTTGATTTTATTTCAATATTATTTGCGTTCAGTTTGTTAGGGTTCGCACTGCGAGCCCTTTTGCGGTGTTCCCCGCGGTGCGTTATTTTACCCCTATCCCTTAGTGTTGTGTTTCCGTTTTCTCCCTACGCCCGTAATGACGTTTGTTTTGGTTCTCTGCAGCGATCGGTTGGTTTGTTTCTTTATTTGACGCACCAGTTCTTTATTTTAGTTAATTAATTTTGTTATATGAGCCGATCGAACATGCGAGTGTTTGCCAGCTCATTACGTTATCCCCCGTTTGTCTTGTGTTACGTTTTGAGAGTTCCCCTTGTCTGTGCTCGGGTTTTGGGTTTCGTTTTATAGTCCGTTATGGACTCCCCCGCTCGTCTTCCCCGGCAGCTGATGGCGCCCAGTACACGAGGCTGGAAGGGGCTGTTCCCTGGACCCGCGGCCTGCATGGCTAGAAGCCGCTAAAGGGTCACTACCGGTGCCGACCCCCGGATCCACGGTCATACCTGACCGTGTTTCCATCCTCGGCCGTAAAGGGTAGTCCCTGCATCTTCTGCCATGACTGCCGTCTTTAGATCCCCGGCTCTGAAAGCCGCCCTTTATCCCCCCCCCCCAACCCTCTTTGTCCTTTTACTTTTTTCTGTTCAGGCTGTTTTTAGTTTCTTTTTTCTTTTCCTTTTTACGGGCTTGTTCGCGGTACCCCGGCTCCCATAGGCGCTGTTGCTGGTCCCTGGCACGAAGCCACTCTGGATCCTCTGGATCCATTATGGCGGTACTGCGACCCCCACCTTTGCCATGGGACCCGCTTTTCTCCAGCTCGTTCGTGATCCCCTGGGACCCTGTCAACCTGGACCTCAAAGAAATGGCCCCAGCGGACTCTCAGCGGCCAGGCTGTTTACGGAACCCAGGACAGCTATGGAGTGGACCCCTCGGCCCTACCACGGGACTCTGGACTCCGGGCTCAAAGCCCCTACCGGACTTGTTCTTTGTTCTTTGGTTCACCATTTGTTGTCTGTCTGTGGATACTGCATTCTTGGCTCCGGTTTTAAAACCGGATCCTGAGGATTTAGCGGGACCAGGAATGGTCTTGCTAGATCTCCGGGACACCCTGTCGTAACACAGTTTACACAAACAATTAGAGCTGTACTTCTTTTCTGTAATAAACATGTCTATCATTGTACGTAATATAATTTAAACAGCTTACTGTTAAATATCTTATATTCATTTGCAAAGCATTTTGTTCTTTTTATTTGCAGTTCAGATTTTGCCTGTCTATTAACTTGGAGGATAAGGGCAGGTTGAGGTCTGCTTAAGTAATGGCACTGATCATTGGATTCTGCAGCTTGAACAGATCCACAATGGGCAGTGCTGTTCTAATGTCATAGATGTCAATACTATTGATTGACTTCCCAGCTGAACTAAATCAATGGAAGGCTATCCAGGCAGGCTTGAACAGAATATTAGTCCATGGATGGGTGTAATTTGCTGTGATCTGACTTACTTTATTAATCTATAATACCCATAACTATTTTTCTTCCTTTCTTTCCCTCAGACATTCCATACAGCAACAAACCAATAAAGTCATAACAAGCACTAGCCAACTTATCAAACAACTCTCTGACATCATCAGTGGCTCATCTCGGGTATAGTTCTATGTTCTCTCACTTTACTATATCTATATTCCTATAGATCTTGGAGATGCTATCCTTCTATGGGCTGAATTAATACCTATACATTTTTTTTACGTTTTAGTCACAGACTGTCTGAAATGTATATCTGATTTCCTTCAATCTTAATGTATGACTTAATTACATAAATAGATATATCATATGAGTCTAATATTCCTTTTTTTACATCTTGTTTTTTTACAGCAAGATCGACTGCGACTGACGAGGTTAAAAACAGAACTGTCAGAGTCTGTCCAGCGTTATGGTGATCTACAGAAGGTACTGAAAATATTGCCACTTTATATATATTCTATATATAAGGAATGTAAAAATTTGTTTTTGAACATTACATGCAACCCCAAATCAGAAAAGGCTGGGACAGAATAACAGACAGCATGAACCTGAGATATTTCATGTTTGTCTGGTCAACTCAATTCCATTTGGTAATCACCATTCATTTGTGCAGTTCAGGCCTGCAACACATTCCAAAAAAGTTATGACGGCAGATATTTAGAGCTAGTAAAGAATTATTCGGAATTTCAGTGTGTAAAGGCCAAGGTAATGCTTAAGCTGAACACCCATGATCTTTGATCCCTTAGATGGAACTCAATTCAATAATAGCTAATATAACTACATGGGGAAGATAACTTTGACGAACTTTTGTCAAGGACTGTAAACTTTAAAACTGTAAAAACTTTACAGTGTGGAAAGAAACCTCATGATAACCATGTCCAGAAACAGCGTCGACTTCTCTCGGCTCTGAAGCATCCAATATGGACCATCACACAGTGGAAATGTCTATTGTCTTCAGGTGATTCAGAAAAAAAGTGTGCTCCAGACCAAAGATAAAAATGTCCATTCAGAGTGTTATTAGCAACAAACCAGGGCCTATAAGGCTGTGTCAGTGTTCTTGGAAAATGCCATTTACACTTGTGATGGCAGCATTAATGCAGAAAAGAACATTGAGATTGTAGAGCAACATATGTTGCCTTGATAAGAGCAGTAGCCTAGTGGTTAAGATATTGGACTCTGGACCAGGGTTAAAACCCCACCTCTGTCAAGCTGCCACAGTTGGGTCCTTAAGCAAGGCCCTTAACCCACCATTGACTGAATTGTAAGATGCTCTGGATAAGGGCACCTGATAAATGCCATAAATGTAAATAAAATCTTTTAAATTTTAACATCTGCCTGCATGTATGAAAAGTAAGAAACAACTTTTTTTATATGCAGTTCCCATCCTGTCCATATGTTTTGTGCTTTGGGATTGTACATATTATACTGTATATACAAGTCTTTCTACATTTTGCTCCTGAAACACTTCCTCATGAATGCTTTTCAGCAGATTTACACCTTCAAGTATTCACTAATGTTCAACCATAAAAGCTTAATGGGATGGGGTTGATAAGGCTTGGATCATAACAATGTAATTCACCTTAAATATGTTGCAAGAGGGTGTATTGACTTTGTGCTAGCGAGTAAAGCTCTTCTAGTTATACTGCAGAATTTGCCCCCCTGTCAAATTTGATTACAAAGTAGCAAGCACATCATTGTGTTGAATGGCAAGATAGGTGATAGTTTTAAGATTTTTAAACCAAACAGATCCATGCATAGATAACTTATTTTTGTAGTGTTCCCATGTCTAATTTCTTGCATCTAAATAAATCAGTGTTTATTCCCTGGTTTTAAATTGCATATTAACATAATTTCTGTTTCTCATCAGAAAATTGCAGACCGCTCAAGGGCCCTGCTTCCAGCAACACAAACAGATACAAAACAGGTAACTATTGTCAAAGGCCAGCAGAGGTTACACAAATGTTTGCTCCTTTTGTACACACCTTATTTTATATTGAGAAACAGATGAAATTGGGATTGCACAGACCATGTTAAATAGATAAGTTTATGTATAATACTAATATGCAAATCAGTTTATAATCCACAACCATTAACTTTCTCTGTTATTCGTTGATCACAGTTACACATGCACAAAGGTGATTGTCTCACAAGAAAATGTAATATAATGTAAATAAGCGAAGATAAAACAATTCACACACAGATGTCATATCTTATAAGAAAAATAACACAATCAAATGTAATTGCTTAATTGGTGCATCATTTGAATGCATTAGGATATTAATTAAATTGCAATTTCAACAACAAGCATTAAATGCAAAAGTGTGCATTTTGCATAAATTATAGGTGTTGAAATTTTGTTGCTTTTGCAATGGGTTAAGAAAAAAGAACCCGTGTATGTTAAATCAACAAACACTGATTTATATGGGCAAATCCTAAAATCATTGCTTTGCTCTGAGCATTAATAGGCATAAAGCATCCATGTGGAAATATCTACAACCCCAAATCAGAAAAAAGTAGGCATAGTATTGAAAATGCCTATACTTCATTGTATGTGTTAATAAACATCCAATTCTACATTTATAGCTGAAATGATCACATAAGAAAGATTAATTTGACAAACAAAGCCTCATGTTAACCATGTCCAGAAGTGGCTTCAACTTCTCTGGGCTTAGGGGCATATAGGATGGATCATCATACAGTGGAAATGTATTGTGTATTTTTGTAAAGAATGGGCACTGTGTGCTTCAGCCAAAGACATAAAGGACCATCTGGACTGTTTCTCAGCAACAGTCCAAAGCAGTATCTGTCAAAGTGTTAAAGGTCACGTACACTTCTGTGATGGAAGCATTAATGCAGAAAAGCACAATGAATTTTTAAAGCAGTATATGCTGCTTTCAAGATTAAATATTTTCCAGGGAAATCCATGCAATTTTTAACAAGACTATGCAAAACCTCATGTTGCACAAATTTTGAAATGAAAAATGTTTTTACAGGAAGAATGGGACAAAGTAACACCTGAAACATTAAATGTCTTGGTGTGCTCTGTGCCAAAATATCTTTTACTATAAGTATGAAACGGAATGGAAACAAGTGGTAAATACTTCACCGTCCTAATTTTTTTCTGTTGCAGACCTGAAATGTAGGAATGGATGTCTATTAACAAATAAAATAAAGTTCACTAGACAAACCATGTATTATCTTAGGTTTACACTGTCTGTAATAAAAAAAGTCTGTTATGATAGGAAGTGAAGACCCAAAGATGTAGTATAAGAGGATGAACAACATTTATTTATAATTAAGAATAACACAAAAAGTGGAGCAAAAATTAAACTTTAAGGCACAGCCAGGTTGTGTCCCAAACGGGAAAATACTTACGGCTGGCAAATGAGCGATTCTAGCGCAGTAGGCGCTGAATCATCAGGGGGCAAGCGTGGGCTCAAAAGCACAAAGAAGTCGCGTCTGGGTGGGTCCCAAATGGGGTGACGCGATACAGCCCTGAAACACCAGAAGGCAAGGCCCTGAAACACCAGAAGGCAAGGCCAAGCTTGTGAGCGCTGAGAGCGCAAGAAGTGGCAGCATTGGGGTATGTCCTAAACAGAGATGCGCAGCCGACTGAAGTGAAGCTCGGCAGGAAACCGAAGGGAGGCTCAAGAGTCGGGATACCCTGGTTCCCTAATATCCCTATATATAATATCCCTAATATCCCTAACTGGCTAGTTACCTCAAGGGTTTCCCCTTTACACATCTTTCAGCTCCAAAGAGAGACCAAACATTTTGTGACAAAGTGGTCGATGAACAACACCGAGACTCGAACTTAGGTAGCAGAAGCCCCAGGTGTTCGTTATCATGTCATCAAATTAATGTGAATATAATCGGCGTCACCGGACGCTCTGCAACGGAGCGGGGGACCACTGCGAGCAGACCGGGCGCTTGAGGTAAGCCTCATAACAATGTCAAAGTAAATGCAAGAAAAACTATCCCAAAAATGTAACCATACTGTCCCAACTTCTTCTGATTTGGGGTTGTATAATTGCAAGCAATTATTGAATCTAAGACATCAAAGCAATAAAAATAAATT
>JAUZST010004465.1:0-16295 GCA_034779995.1 Parotocinclus haroldoi | reverse complement strand
ATAAAATAAAATAAAACACGTGCAGCGTAAATGACTACCTGAATTGTATTTTGATTTTGGATCGCCGTTTTCCCCGTCAGTCCTGTGCGTGTCACGTGAGTGAAAATGGCTTCCGCGTACTTCCATACTAAACAGTATGCCAAACTCACGCAGTGCACCACCATTGACTTTCAATGTTTTTCATACTTTTTAGGCTAGTAGTATGGCACTTGGCGTGTTTCTGAAAGTAGTTCGTGCGTTATTTCGTAGCCGCCAGTGCTACACGGGTCTGCATCTGGAAGCAACTTGTTAAGTTAAGTCAAGATAATATCATAAAACATAATGTTAAAACTTGAAAGTTTGCGGATAGGTAAATAAAAGTAGTTTAGCAAGATAGCTAACGTCTTAGCAATGTCAACGTAGTACACGAGGTGTCTAGCAAGCGTCTCTTGCTAACAGAGGTGAGCAATGTAGAATTAGCTTGCTCTGAGTAAATAATTATGCCTCCCAGGAAGAGAAGCACGACCCAAAATGAAAGACGTCGAAAAGTTTGTCCCACAGATAATAACGACGAAGACACTCTGGTCATCAGTGACTCCGAAAACGAAGAGGTAATTAATGTGATGTGTAGCTATATAAATTCTGAGCCCTGTGTATATGTGTACCTTGGTTGTTAGACCTGTATTAGAAAGTCGTCTGTAAACGTCAAGGCTTTCCTCTATTGTTAAGAAAAAAGGAGACACCAAGGCCAAGAGGACGGCACAGGGCAGACGGGCGGCTCTGTAAGAGGGTGGGAGGTTTTGCCCCGGGGGTTTCAGTTAAATGGCGGTATCGTGAACCTGCATAAACATTTAGACTAGTCACAGACCATAAGTTTGTAAAGACTGGGGGTCTTGCATTCATGATCACTGATTGCAAATCTACAGCTAGATTGCTTTGAGATCGCTTCCGATCATGCTGGTTTAGAAAACAAGATGTAATAAGATTTCTCGTCCCTGCTTAGTGATGTAACAACAATTTAATTTCGTCAGAGTTATTTACAATAGACAGGGCGTAAATATATTATCCATGAAGACCGTTCACTTTTCCCCACACGTTCTGTGGTGGTCTTGTGCTTAAAAATCAAGTTTTGTGTACGTTTATTGAAAAGGAAAAACTGAAACATTGCATTGGCATAAGTATTCAGATGCTTTAGTCATTACTTAGTTGGAGCACCTTTGGCAGCGATTACAGCCTCCGGTCTTCTTGGGTATGATCCCACAAGCTTGGATTTGGGGATTTTCTGCCATTTCCTCTGGAGATGCTCTCAAGCTCTGTCAGGTCCCGATCACTCTGGATCATGTTTTCATGAAGAGTAACTGTACATTGCTGATTTTAGCTTTCCCCACAACCCTGATCAATCTTCCTGTCCTCAATGCTGAAGACACGGCCAGGGGGTGCGTCACAATAAGGGTGATATTGGGCAGGTGGTTAATGGTGCCTAGTTTCCTTCAGACATGGCACTTTGTATTGAGGCTAAGAAGTTAAGTCTTAGGCTCATTAGGAAAGAGATTCTTGAACATTTGGATAGTCCTTTTGGCAAGCTTTTGTGTGAGTGTACTGAGGAGAGGCTTCTGTTTGGCCAAGCTGCCATAAAGTCCATATTGGTGTCTCATTATTGTTGACCTTCTGGAAGTTTTTTTCTATTTGACCGTTGGTTTATTGGTCACTTCTCTTATCAAGGCCCTTCTCAGCTAATTAGCTTGGTGGAGTGGCCAGCACTAGTTCCAAACTTTAATTTACAAACATTAGACTATGGAGGCCAAGACACTGAAACATTCATTACAGCAGAATGTTCTTGTAGCCTACCATTACTCAATATTAGTGCCTCTGCTCAGCTCTGTCCCTGAGCTGTACATGAAATTCTGTCTCAATTTTTCTCCTAATTGTTTGGTGTTTGCCTTGATATGCATATGTTAGCGGTGTCAAATCAAGTCATCGAGTTTACTACAGGTGTACTCCAATCAAAGTGTGGAAACATCTTTAAGATGGTCAAGAGAAATGGGAGGCACACAGAGACCAATTCTAAGAGTCCTAGTAGAGAGTCTGAAGATGTTTGTACAGTTTAAGCCTGTTGTGGACAGCTGACTCCCAAAGTTTCACACAGTCTTTGTATTAGGTTTGCATAAGGTAAAAGAAGTTAATGGGCGAGATGTCTTCAAATGCATCCAATGTCCGACGGTTTGAAAATTGCTGTCTTTTAAACATCTGTCTGTTCAAAGCCATTAAATCTAATCTGTCATGTACTTTTAGCTAGAATACTAGTGTGTTTTGTGGTACTCACATACTGTGTGCACTCTGGCAACATTGTGAAGTAATCTGTCCTACCTGGCTACGTTATGAGTTAAACATGTGAACACGTGAATTCATTTTCACTCAAGTTTGACATGTTTTGCAGTGAGTGACATAAAAGGTAATGTCACCTTGTACATTAAAACAGCAATTAAGATGTTATCGAAGACAACACGCACACCGTAATTATGACATTTAAGATTTTTTTTAACGAGATCTTCTCTATAAGGAAGAAGAGGATGTCGTCAACGTGACATCCAGAGCCACTCGATGGATGAAGAGGGAGAAGAAATCACGAATGCAGGGCGAGTACAATGACTGCCTTTTCACAGAGATTTGTATATCTTTAAACTTTTATATCTGAGAGTGCAAATTTATTTTAATAATCTAACTTTTTGCCACCAGACATGACAGAGGATGAAATGCTGAACTTGGCTATGAGGCTCAGTAAACAAGAGGCAAGCAGTGCTACCAAAAGAGAACAGCTGGAAGATGCTGACATGAGAAAAGCAATTGCAGAAAGTCTGAATGTAAGTTTGTTTATCTAAGCCTTTGTTTAGACAGCACCTAATTAAGGGGGAGAACACTCCAGTTTGCGTGGCCTGTCATGCCTCCCTCACAATAAAGCATCAAAGAATGCATGAACTAGAGCAAAGAAAGATGATCACATATCACCCACAATAGAATTTTTACTTAATCTAAAGTGGAGCTGCTACTCAAATAAAAATAACTAGACTGAAAGTACATTTCTGATTACAACACCATCCCTCCATGACTGAACTACTATAACCACTCCTGGCAGGAATATGGCCAATGAGCTGTCTTGGCATTAAATCACTCTTCCTTATCTTATCTTGTTTAGAGAGCATGGTGAAAATTATGTAATCAGACAGTCATTTAGCCTTTTCTGGGTTATACCACTTAAATCTTTGACTTGTATTCACGTGCAGAATAATATTTTGTGATTGAATACTTGAATTTCTTATTTATGCATACTTAAAAATATATACATAACCTTACTTGCATTTTGAAATGGTAAAAAGTAAAAAAAAAAAACATTCAAATCTATGGTACTGTGTGTTAAGCAGTAAAACAAAGCCATTTATCTTGAGGGAATAGGACACAGGTGATACCTGTTTATCAGTACCCTTCACCCAAACTTGAAATGATGTAGCTGCTAGGTTATATTTACCTTTAAACATATGGAGTCATCAGACATTGACAATGACTGTCCATGTTTGATTAAAAAAAAAAACTTCACTTTCTACACAAAACTGACAAAGAATAACTGGTGTTACAGGGAATAACACAATATGGTGCCTGTGATTTGATCTTTGGTTTTGGTCAAAGCAAATCTCATCACATGGAACAAACACCACTGTGTTTAAACATCTAAACAAATAAACACTAGACCAACACAAGGCGATCTTGTAACCAGTCTAGCAATTGATGCGTGTTAATAAGTGTCCATGTAATTCTGCAATACTGCCATTCTGTAGTACTGTCATACTGCCCAACCCTAATATCATTCCCTCTGGGAAATACACAACCCCTTGTTTCTTCTGTTACAGACACAAAGTAAAAATAGCACACATTAAAGATGAATAAACATTTCTTGCTGGTGGGACAAAACCAAGAGGGAATAAGTCCACTAGAAAAAACACTGAAGCAGTGTTTGTAGCATTAAACAGTACAAACGTTTCCATTTAAAGTCTCTTCTTGGCAGAAGAAAACCCATAAGTATCTGTCTGCAACACAAACTGTCATGTAGTTCCTATTTATGCATGTAGTTAATGCAAAGTAATTCAGTATTCACTCAATGTGAATTAAAATGTGTAAACCATTCAAATATGATGTAATATTTATGGTAGTAAAAGTAAACCTTTTTTTTTTTTTTTTTGGAATATCCCCGGTTCAAAACATAATAGATGTGTTTAAGTCCTCAGTTGTTCACATTAAGACATTGTTTGAATGGTCATGAAATGGAGCTTACCTATTTTATGTCAGTTAGAAGCAAGTAAGACACAAGGAAAGGATACCAAACAATAGAATCAAGGAAGCGGCATAAAAAAATCAATGCATCTCGTATCATGTATGAGACAACAGGAAGTGATTTGTGTGATTTATATGGTTTGATTTGCTTAATTCAGACTTTTGGCTAATATATGTTGAATTAAAATGATCATGCTTGTTGTACATTGCTGTTGTCTTAATTGTGGTGTCTTTAGTTATTTAACAGATTTTTTCTGCATACTCTAATTTTATGTGATGCATTCGTTACAGGTCAGCCATGGACAGCCATTGGAAACAAGCACTCAGGACAGACCCAGCTCTTTAAAGCCTCCTCAAGAATCAGACGCTGTGTCAGCACACTTAAGGCGCAAGCTATCCTTCCCTAACATCGGTAGAAAGTACAGTGAGCATGGCGATGATGCTGCAGCAGTGAGTAACGTGGAGTGTAAGCAGCAGGTCAGTCCATTGCCACCAATGCCGGATCTGTCTCAGAGCTCTTCACAGCCCTCCCCTCCGAGTCCAGTCCTGCCTTCTGTGCCTTCAGTTTCCCAGGTCAGTCACTTTACAAGGAATAATTTGGCTTCAGTTGTTATTTTACCTCAGTTTGATGCTTTAATATTCCTGGTAGATTGTCTTGGATTAAGTGTTAGAGCAATGGTAAATGCACCGTACACTGTAATGCATTATTGTCATCAACTGCTTTTCCTTGTAATGAAGGAGAATGGAATGTGCAATATGTTAAATTGCTATAATCTCATTAGTTACCCTCTTAAGCAGGTCTTCAGACGACCACTACGTGGCTTGTTGCAGGATGCAACAGTGCTGTGTAAAACTAGTGGACTTTCTGGGTGTCAGAGAACACTTCAGGGATGCAGCAATCAAAGTACTTAAACACACGGGGCAGCACGGTGGCTTGGTGGGTAGCACTGCTGCCTCCCAGCAAGAAGGTCCCGGGGTTCAGTCCCGGGGTTCAGTCCCTATGTCCTTTCTGTGTGGAGTCTGCATGTCCTCACCGTGTATGCGTGGGTTTACTCCGGGTACTCCGGTTTCCTTCGACAGACCAAAGACGTTAGGTGAATTGGTGTCTCTAAATTTGTCATAGACTTGTATGACTAGTCTTGAGATGAACTTGTGTGTGGATCTAACCCTGTGTTTGTCGCTGGATGGCCACTGATGCCAATAGCAACATTAAAGAAGCCAAATAAACAAACAAACAAGATTGTGAAATCTTGTGAAATTATTCCACAATCTCCAATCTTAACCTAAAAGGTTAAAATGTGTTTTTTTTTAAAAGTAAGCTTTTTTGTTGGTTTACAGGAATCCTCTTGTCGGAAGGATCTGCGTAAACAGGCCTTTAATGCAGATTCATCAGAGGATGAGCCTTCACAGAGTACTTCGCAGCTACAAACTTCTCCAGTTTTCCGACAAGACTCGCCTAGCACCAGCAAGTCATCGAGGGCACTCCCGTGTACATATGACAGCACTGTCAGCTTAACCTGTCCTGGGAAGTCACAAGTTACCCAGCTGCAGAGCCCATCTCCTCCCAAAAGCCCTGTTTTTGTTAAGACTGATCCTAAAGGTATAACAGAGGGTAAATTTAGCGTCTGCACCTCTCATAATAGCTTTACAAAAAATATATGCACAACCGATGAAACGTGTCAAGGATTTTCAAGCCATAAAAGTTCAGTCCATGAGCGCAGAGATCACCAAAATCGGGTTTCACTCAGTGGAAAAGCTCGACCATCAAGCAGTGTGTCAGTGTCTGAAGATACGGGTCTGAAACAGGTGTGTTTGTTTTTTTTGTTTTGTTTTTTTTTTTCAAACGGGGCAATACAGATAAGCATTGTTATGTGGAGGGTACCAGATGCAGTGCATTTTAAACGTTTTTACCAGTAGCTGATTTACATCACTTCTGCTGACTGATTTTATAGTAACAGTAAAACTGTCATGCAAGTATTTTGATGTTTTGAACCTCGGGCCAGGTTGGCTTACATAAACTGCACCTTTTATGTTGCATTAACATTAAAAGTATTTAGCAAGCACCTTTTGTCCAGACCTAATAGAACTTACTAAGGATCTTAGCAAAATACGCTTAATGGGTCACTTTATTAGTTACACCTTCTTGTTACTAGGCTTTTCATTATCAATCCTATAAGTTTGACTTACCGTATGGATGTACATTGTAATTGTACAATTACTGTAGTCCACCTGTTTCTCTACAAAGTTTATTCCCCTTTTCTCAGCTCTGTAATAGCCTTAACCTTGACAGATCAGGAAATATTTGGGGATGGCGGCTCATTCTCAGCACTGGTACTTAAGCGGCATGTTCCAATGCTGCAACAGCGACCCCTGCTGGCTCTGCGATGGTCAGGAACAGGGTTAAAGAATACTGTAGTTTATGTAAAGTGTAGTGTTTAACAAAACACTGTGAATATTTTAAGCTGGGACAGTTCAGATACCAATATTTTAGTCACACAGTTTTCTGATGATGACCTGATTCGATGTTTCTTGTTTGTGTGCGTTTTGGAATTTGAGATTGTGGAATGGAGTTCCTGCTATACATGTTACATTGATTTTAAGACAATTTGGAGTGATCTCTTATATAGTTTTCCACAACTATATATGTTGCATACTCTTTGTTCAGTTTATGGATGACATCCAATATGATTTCATACAGAAGCTTAACATTTAAGTGCTTTGCAGTTTTTCTCCTCCAGCATTCTTTCCAGCATTATATGCTGTCGTAAGTGTATGTTCTGGTTAGCAGGAAACGGGCAAGCCAACAGAGATGAAAGCTGAAGCTCAGGGGACAGCAGAAGGTAAGATGTCATCAAGTCATTGTGCTTTTTACATATGAATGAGCACTTGTGGTGTTTTCACTGAGGCTGCATTACTGAGCAGTGTACCGCAGCCCGTATGCACCACACAGACAAACTCTGGTTCCTGCCGACAGGGCCTGCCAAGATATTGGGCTCCCTGTGCGATGGTTCCACACAGCTCTACTTGGTCTATTAAGCTGATATGGCTGAACATGCGTGAAGCTTCTGCCTTTGGTTTTAAATCCTCTGTGGGGTTTTTTGAATTGCAGGGAGTGCACCAAGATCTGAATTGCCTTTACTTGCAGAAACCATACCTTTGGAAGAGTACACTAGTCACATGGTCCTCCATATGTCTGATGATGATGATGATGATGATGAAGAAAAGGTATTTTATTCTTTGGTTTAGTCATCCAGAAAGTTTATATATTGAAGTATGCATTTCCTTTCACTTCTAGGCTCTTGAATAAGTCTGTATATCAGAAATGTCTTTAGCCATACAGGTATCAGTACAGGTTTGCACTATTTAACAGCTGCATTAGGTTCTGTGAACTTGGACGTTGACCGAAGTGGACTTTCACCGGATGTAATGTAAATACACTGCTTATAAAATTGGGTTAATTAAACCCTAGTTTTAGTCAGTAGTGTATAAAGGGTACCTGTGTGCAAATATATAACCGCATCAGCGATACCGCTAAAAACATGAAACAAAGCATCCCTGATGAAACATAACCTAGGTGGCGATGACTCCTGTGGAAGCCAAGTGTGGCAATATCTTTAACGCAGATTTTAAAAATTGTTACCTAGTCTCTGTTCCATAGATTCAAAACTCTGGATCACAATGTCAGTTAAACGTGTTTTTATAGCACGTTTTGCAACTGAACATTTTCAAAGCACCTGTACAAATATCAAGGCCCAAAGCCCAAACTGAGCCAGTTTAAGTAGAAAGGTAAAACTCCAGTTTAAGTGCTTTGGAAAGGAAGGGATTGTGGAAGGCTGAAGCCCCTTGGCAAATCTAGCTGACGCCGATAAGAATTTAATCGAATTATATAATTAGCCATTTTTAATAATGGCTTGATTACACAAAAGCTAAGTATAAACATACACTGCTCACAAAAAAAATTGCATATTGCATTATGTGAAATATTCCCAATTTTTAAAATGTTTTTAAAGGAAAAAAGAAACGTAATGTTAATAATCTATGGACTATAATACATTTAAGATGCTACTTATATGACTACATATTATGATTTGTATAACAATATCATATAAGCAAAAATAACACTGTAGAATGGCTGCTAGTACTTATAATAAAATCATAGACGTAATAATGCAGTGTTACTGTTACTATACTGCTAACAGAAATGAGGGTATATTTTATTTTGAAATATAAATCCTTATGAAATATCCCCTATTTTGTGAGCAGTATATATAGTATACGTTGGTGCTGTTGGTAGTCCTGATACATCCCAGGTCTAGAATCCCATTTCAAGTTCCAGTCCAGCCACAGAAAGAGTGGAATATGTTCTGCCTGTGTCTGTAGGGTTTTTCCTCTGAGTTTTCCCATTTCCTGTCACATTCCAAATAGTGGCTATTTGAAACGTCAGTCATGTATTTGTAGTTGCTATTATTGTGAATAGTCAAACTGTTTGTTTTTAAAATGAGTAAACTACAAAATAACTTTACATTCCCTTCTATAGTAACTGCTCATGTTATGATATGCGTAGTATGTTTACCTGATCCTGATTAAATCCAAATTTCAAATTCCAGATATTTGCTCCAAGCCCAGTCTTCGCCCAGGAGTGTGTTTCACCTGCAGGCCAGCGAAAACTTTCTCCAACTCAACCCTGCTGTTCCCCACTTATGAACATAAGCACCGCACACACCCCGAGCCACACCAAGCTGGACGCTGTTCAACAGAAGCCAGATGTGTCTAAAATGCCTGGTTTTCAAGAGGCAGCTACCAGTGACTCAAGACTTGGAGACCCTCTGGGGGAGAGTGGGCAAGGTCTTGTATCGTATTACTGGGGTGTTCCATTCTGCCCGAAAGGACAAAGCCCAGATGAATACACAAGAGTCATCCTCACACAGCTGGAGGCATATGAGAAGAGTCTGAAAGATGCCCAGCGGCAGTTACTGCGCAAGGCTGAGTGGGGTCTGCCTGTGAGTTACATACTCACAGTTATATACATTATATACACACTCAATCACCATTTTAGTAGGTACATCTGGGCCGCATGGTGACGCGTGCTTAGTGCAGTCACCCTCGCAACTTTGATCTTGCACTCCACCTGTATGGAGTTTGTATGTCCTCCCATTGTCCATGTTGGTTTACTCCGGGCGCTCTGATTTCCTTTAACATACCAAAGACATGCATTAGGTTGGCTGGTTTTAAATGACAAATTATTATTAATCCTGTGATCTGTAATAAGTTCATAACAATGTTTTCAAATTGGATAAAAATAATGTATCCGAATACTTTATTAACCCCTCGGCTGAAATTGCAGTTGCCACAGATGCTCCATATTTTGTGTAAAATAGAAAAGAATACAATAGAAAAGATAAAGTCATTAAGTAGAAAAGTAAAGTTAAATAAAAAGTTGAAGTGGCAGTGTATAAGTTACATGTATGTTAAAATTCGAATTTTTAAAAAAAAAATCACATTTAAGAAGTTTTAATGAAACCTTTGAGTTCTTGGGGCTTTGCATATTGCTGTAATTCTCAGGTATTGTGATTGCAGGTGGGCCCATGCCCATCAGAAAGACCGTTTGGCAAGAGATTAAAGCGCCACAGAGCTCCTCAGGTTCAGGAGGAGGAAGAAGATGAAGAACGAGGAGAGGAAGAAGAGAGAGACAGAAAGGTGGAAGTGAGGGAAGAGGCACGGGCATGTACAGATGAAGGGGCAGAGAATGGTCAAAGTGAAACGTATGTAGTGGTGTCTTCTCCTGAGCCACAGGAAGAGCTTAGAGTGAGTATATACTGACCTAATATGATATTGCATTAGTAACTTGATTATAGTAGTCTATAGTTAACATCTTGGGTTGAGTTAACATCATTTGCCTTGAATGTACAGAATGAAGATGAGCATAATATACTGCTGGCAAAAACAGGAGATAATTCAAAATGAAATCTCCCATGTTGAAATAACCTCTAAATTCTGTGAGCAGTGTAATAAGCTTAGAAATCATATAGGATTGGCATTTATGATATTGACTGGCTCCTGTGGAGGAGTTGTTTCATGGTCGATGAAAACATTTTTAGAATTGCAGTTGTTACAAGACTTCTTTTTTTAATTAAACATTTGGCTTATAATTACATCTACTTATTATACTTCAACAACTTTTAATTTTATTCCACAGCAAAAGTCCCCTTTGCTCTTCGGCCAACACGAGGCTGTAGATTCAGCTAAACCCTCCAGGTCAAACACCATGCCTTAAAGTTCTCAATAGCACATTATGACTCAACCAGTAGTCTGAAAATAAATTCAAACAATTATTTACTTTATAGTTGTAGGAAACGTATAGCTCCGGATCTGCTTGTAGATGTAGAGGTCCAGCAGCCTGATGAGCAAAGGGAAGCAGTTCATAATGGAAGTTCTGAACTGGGGAGCACTGTATGTCCAGGTATAAACACGTCCACATTCAGTCATTTGACATTTGCATAAGTATATGAAATAAGAAAAACCCAATTTTTAATAAACTTTTGTAATCGACATTTGGACAAGTACTCACAAAGGAACATTGACAGTACAGTAAATGTGTGAATGAAAACGAACACACTGGAATAAAAATAGAAGTTTAATGTGAGTTTGTGTTTCTTGAATGACACACTCTCGAACACTGATTACAAAAGGATTAAAGCTGACTCGGCTGCTCCTCAAGATTAAATTCATCCTGTATATAATTATTTGTTATAATTGGAAACTTACTTTTTTTGTACACAGCCTTTTTCAAAATGGATAGTATGCAAGTTCTTAAAATCGTGTTTGTAATTGCATATAAGTAAACAAACGTAGCTGCTTGAAATATACTATGCATATAACATGGGTGTCACTTTATAATTAAAACGATTTACTTCAATTTTTTGAAGATTTATAAAACAGAACAAAATGTAAAACTATAACCTGCATACATGACTAATTTGTAATGCAAGATACCTTTTTTGTGTTTACAAAATCACTTGTATAATTTTTATAATCTATTTTTTTAACCATGTATTGATCGCAGAAACCCAGATGACTGAAGATGACACACCAGAGCTGATGGTGACTGCACAGGTACTTTTCTTTTCATACAGAAGATGGACAAGATAACATACAACCAGTAACGGTATATTAATGTTTAAGAGCTGCTACAGTAAGTGTGGCTACTGACTGTCTCAGATTCAATTAAAAATGGAAAATCTGTGATACTAGTCCAGAGTGGTTTGCGACAGGGTGTTTGCTGCCCTACCTTATTTAAGAAAGTCTCCAGTTATCTCTCATTTAAAAACAAAATATCCCCTAATTTTTGTTAGTCGTATATTTCTGACGCTTTTAACAAGTCATTGCAAAAGCTTTTACAGAATGAAATTATTTACTGTATTACTAATGATAACGGTCAGTTTTGTTTGTTGGGTCTCAGTTTTCATATGGATCTCTCAGATGAAGGACTTGATAAGAGTCCTCACATTCAGAGCACAAAACATAATGGATTACCAGTACGATCATTTTAATTTTAGCCACTTTTATTAGAAGTGAGATTGAACAAGCTACAAGATTCCTTCCAAGGAATCTTTCTGAACAGCATGGAGATGTTTAGTTTTGGAATCTGACGTCACAGTATTTAGCAATGCCATTTAAGGATTGTCCTTATGGGCCATGTGCTCTATATAATGTATAGGAAATTGTTTTTATGGAACCTAACTTTATTTATGCATTTTTTTAGAAGGATTTACTATTTGAGTTGCTTTTTATTATTCGCTTTGATAAACAGTAACCTTCACGTTAACGTTCGTTTTTTAATTCACAAAAATTGTAATACATTTTGTATTTTCATTGTGAAAAATGGGTCTTTTAACAAATGTTTTTGTTAACGAAATGAATGCTACCACTTGGTCTTGCAGCGGTAAAACCTTTAAAAAAAATATTTACACACAATGATTTGAATAGTTTTGAGATTGAGTCGTAGAATTCTCGCTTCTGTGGTCATTTTATGACTGTGCATTAGATTACTGAGCATCTATTAGGTAAAATGTAACTGTTCCCATTCTTAAGCTCCGACATATAACAACTCTTGCTGTTTGTTGCTACTGTTTGACAGAAGCTCTGACTACATTTACAGCATTTAGCAGACACTCTTATCCAGAGTGACTTACAACTTTGCTCAGGGAACGAACAGTGTTAGCTTGGCAGAGGTGGGATTTGAACCCTGGATCTTCTGGTTCATGGTCCAGTACCTTAACCGCTAGGTTACGATTTGTCAACCAATATTTGTCCATTTTAGAACTGTTAATTGCTACTTTTAGCTGCTACTTTTGACTGAAAATGCAGTTTTACGAACAGCACTGAAGAGCAGGAAGATTTTAACTTCCTTTACTAGTTTATGCAAATTCGTAAGACCTTGGACATTAAAGTGAATGGACGTTGATCGGATGGACATTGAACAGCGCAAACCTGTTTGTCTCACTTGTGCAACCAGTTGAGTAATTGATTGTTACTTTAAAGGAAACCTATTGCAGTCCTTTCGGTGTCTACTAAACAAGTAGTAATGCTGTCAACAACCTTCTGAACTTTTCGTTCGTTTATTTGTTTTTTTTCCTCTGCCAGCCGCAGTCTTGGGAGGAGACCGAGGTGATGGAGGTGGATGAAGCAGGAGAGCCCCCTCTTGAAGCCAAGGAGAAGATGGATCAGGAACCATCTGAGCAGGAAGAACAGTGGATGGAATCTGGTCCACCACAGGGCCAGTCAGAAATGGAGTGTCCCATTTGCTCTCACCTTTTTCCCCTCAATAAGATTGAGATGCATGCTGCGTACTGTAACGGCACCGTGGAGGAACAGCAGCCACAAGAGAACGTCTTGCAAGGTCTGACCTTTGCAATTTGTTCTACATTTTAACTAAACGCAAGTTATTAAAAAAAATGTTTTAAACTTTAGTTGCATTCACTGTATTTAGGAACTGCTCGACGGACGAGGACCAGAAAAGTGGTGATGGACGAGGCTTTGTCAACACCTGAGAAGTAAGTAGGTATCATTTTCTTATTTCAGAAAACCAACTCCACTAATGGATTAATAGATAAAAAAATCAGTGTTTACTGTCTTTTATCAGAACAGCACAGCGAGAAAAATGCTACTTGTGTCACAAGTTTATCCCAGACGCAGAATATGTCAAACATGTGGAACGGTGCCTTCAAAAGAGAGCCAAAGCAGCAAATCAGGTACATTTTAACCTGCTTGTTGCTTATCATCCAAAATTTACAGTGCAGCAAACTGCAGTCTCACTGATAAACATCTCAATAGGCTAGTGTAATTGTGGAATTAAATACAGTGGTACTTCAGAACTAGTCAAATTCCGTTCTTAACTCATTCTGTCTGTTCATTTGCTCGGTACTCGACGCGCTTGCTTAAACTTTTAAGAATAGAGTCGTGTGACTACTTGTAGTAAAGACTAGTATAATTAATTTAAATTTACCCTAACCCTTGCCCTGTTTCTTTATTTTTACTGTATTCGTGTATATGTATTCATTTTGATTTATTTCCCTCCCCAGGGAAATGGCTTGCTGTCTGCCCTGAGTCAGACCGAACAGGTACATCTAGGTATGTATAATATGTACTCTCCGTAATGTAACCCTGCTCTGTTGAGATGAAATTAAGAACACAAGCCATAAAGCTTCCAATTTTAAAATGGGCATTTTCTTCAAAATGGTCAAAAGTACAGATGTCAAATGCAGTAAGTGATATTTTCAACAAAGATAAAGCAAATACAGTACTACATTTCTTGACCGTCATCAAACCAAGAGCCCACATTTAAGTACAAGATAACAAAACACTCCAAGTAATGCAATACCTTTTCTGCCACGAAATGGCTAAAGAGTTGAAGTGGCGTTAAACCCCACCAACCAACCATCTTCAAAATGGTCTCTAAAATGTGACAGCTGTGGGGGCTAAATTTGTTCTTTTTACTCAGTTTAATGGTAACTTGCAGGCCAAATGTACATTCTTTAACCACTTAATTGAATACACCTCCCTATCACTCGCAAGGGGAGGGGGTTTGGCTTTAAGCTGGATGTAGCTCTAAACACGTTAGTCTGCAAACTAGATCAGAAATCGTTTGGCGTTAGACAGCTCAACAACTCTCATTTCACCATCTGCAAACTAACCACTGTGGAGAATATAAATATTATTGACAAACTTTGTGAGTCAGCTGTCCATGATGGGCATACGGGTTACCAGCACAAAAACACATTTATCAGACCTTAGTGGAATGATTCTACAAAAAGTGCCTTACTACAAGAAAAGCTTGCAGATCCATGCAGTGTATAATTGTTATCCTCTAGTCCTTCATTAGTGTCAGTTTTTGATTTCCGCACCCTGTTAGTTTAAAATTGGTTTGGTACAGGTTTTTACTAATAACATGGCCAGTTAAGAGTTCACTGGGTAACAATGATGCACCGATACCATCACAAAGGGCCAACCATGACAAGATTGCAGGCAGAGATTTTGTTTATCCAAGTGAAGACATTCTGATTACAGATTGACTGAACTGTTTATATTTACATACACATTCAACAGTCTGATAATCTCCATTTACATAGACTAAATAAGAGGGTCCTGGGTTCAATCCCAGGGTGGGTCCTTGTGGACCAGATGTGGGGTTGGGTGTGTGTATATAGTTCTGATATAACCTTGTGTGTGTCGCTGAGATGGCCGCTGATGCCGATAGCGACGTTAAAGAAGCCATAAAATGCTGTTTAGTGTAAACCTTCCCATAGCAACGAGTGATACGAGTCCTGCTGGTCTGTTATTTCATTTGCAGTGCTATTTTTAATAACAGGCTCACAAACACAAACCTCACATGTACATAGTAAATGGGGGAGGAGTTACAGTTTACGTCCTGCAACGTGTTTATTGTGAGAACCGTCTGGCATGACATTTGCTTAAATACTTGTTTGAACCGATAATTGCTCTGTAGCTATGAGTTAACTTCCATTCTCAGTTTTAATTCTACCTAAGCTCTATTCATTTTGGATTCGTTTTTTTGGGTGACACCTGTGATTGAATCCTTTTAAAAAATTTCCAGTCTTTGTTGGGTTGTGTTCTTGGCTAACCTGGGGGTGTTTGTCACACCTAACTGACTGATCTGCACGGTCATTATTTCTAGAAAACGAGAGGTATATATAGGTGGCAGTGTCTGGCTTGCTTTCAGTCCCATTATTCGGGCAGTATTTTAAAAAAGCTTCTAATGTAATGCGAAATGTAAAAGTACACTTCTCACAACAATTAGGGGATATTTCTTTAGTTTGTTGCATTTCATTTTGAAATATCGCCTAACTTTTGTGAGCAGTATAGTTGCCCCAGGACCCCATGTAAATTTAGTCCTGTTTGGATGGAGCTTAAGAAATGGTTTTACAGAGAACTTTGCAAAATATGTTTCAAGATTACCTTTTTTAAGTGAACATGCTAAATAAGATTAGTAAATCTTTTTCAGATGATGATGATGATCGACCTGGACCTTCAGATGTTGCAACCAAAAACAGCCAGTACGTTTGCTACAGTCACCATTTCAGTGTAGTGATAATGAGATTTAGTAGTTAATTTGATTTGATTTAATTTGATTGAGTGCGGACTCTCAAACACTGACTTACCGTGTGAGCACCTCTCCCATCAAGTCCTTCACACCCATATCTGAAGTAACGGACTGCCTGATAGACTTCAGTAAGCAGTACTCAGCCAGGGCCAGTCAGAGACTTGGGAGGAAGAGGAAATTCAAGAGATAGCATGAGAATATGCTTTAGAGCACTGATTACTACCTTTTTTATATTTGATATAATATCTGACTTCATTTTACATTTCTCTAATATTGCAATTAAATGATTTTTTTTTAATTTGAGGTGCTTTTTCTTATACCATGTAGTTGGCTGTTCAGTGTGACATTCTTAAAGGCAACAATTGTTGAATGA